>PVIH01018835.1:0-18525 GCA_004025045.1 Sigmodon hispidus
CAGATGTGGTGGGAGGGGGAAGATACCTTCAATAAGGATATACAGGGATGGAAAAAAAAATTCAGAGGGAAAGCTGAACACAAAGAAAATACATGTGTAGTAATCTTATTTGCATTTCTACCCTTGATAAGCCATGCTTATGATTATTATCCTCTGTATAGTTATTGTTAACTCTTCGGCATTTTTAAAAATTCTTTTTACTGTTTTTTTGATAAATACAAAATAAAGAAGAAGAAAAAAAAAGAAATGGGCTGAGCACCAACTTTTTGAGACAGCCTATTAAAAAACAAAAAAACAACAAAAAAAAAAAAAACAAGAACCAAGTTTGAGAAATGTCTCTCCACAAGTCACAATCGTAATATTTAGTTTTGTCTTGTCATGCTTGTGTGTTGGCGATGGTCTCTGGCATCTGAATTTAGACTGTTATGTTTTTGTGTATGTATCCCAGAAAGCTGGAAGTCAAGAGGAGGTCAGTCTGCCCGTCTTTTATCTGAAGAGTTAGGAACTCACTGTGGGGGTCAGACACCGAGATGCAGCGTCCTCCTAGATCCAGTTCTGGTCTAGGCTGGCAGCAAACATGTGGGGAGGCTGTGCAGAGCGGGTCCAGGGCAGCCTGACAGCTGCAAATCCTGGAAAAGCAGTTGGGAGGGATTTGGAGTTTAGGTGAGTGTTGAGGAAGAATGGAAAAGCGGGCGGAGTTAGAAGAGTGACATAAACGGAAGCTAGGAAACAAGAAATCTGTTGAGAGAGGTTCCGGAAGTGTACTGAAGAACCAAAGCCAGAAGTGCCAAGTGCCCATTCCCTGTCGTTTTGCCGGGGCCTGCACAGTGGGGAATCGCGTGGTGCAGACCTGGGTGGGGAGGACACGGCGGGGGTCGCTGGGACCTGAAAACTCCCCGGAGCCGCAGTCACCGCGCGGGGCGGCCTGGGAAAGTCACCGTCAGCAGCGCAGAGGCGGGAACCACAGCCAGGCGGCCCTGGACCCTCCCAGGTCAGAGGAGCTGCGGGGCTGGGACGCGGGAGGGAAGGGAGCAGGGGCGCGAGCAGTTTCTCTGATGCTCTTTAGAAGGCCCGCTCTGAAATTCTGCTGTGAATATCTTACCTTGTCGATACATTTCAGATAATATGAACTGAAACTATCCCGATTTTTTTCATTGATCTTCCATTTGCCAAATATTCTCATAAAAATAATCTACTAGAATATTTGAGTTTATTTCTTGATATTTGCTATGGTGAAAAAGACAAAGCTCCTTAAACTTACCTTCATCCATGACAATTTTTTTAACCTGTTCGCTATTCAAAACAGTAGTACATAGAACTACAGTTTTGTCTTTCCCACAGAGCTTTTATGTATTAGTCATGAAATGAACTTCTGCAAGTCTCATTGAATCAGAAGTTGTATTTTTGCGAGACCCATGGGTACAGTTCTAAACATTAACATTTAAAAGTAGACTTTTTATCTGCCTTTTAAATTTTGTCTGACATGTATACACGTATACACTTTGTGATGTAGATAGACTATTTTAAAAAGTATCTTTGACAGGCTTGGTGGCACACAACTTTAATACCAATATTGGGGAAGCAGAGCAGGTGGACCTCGTTGAGTTAGAGGCCAGCCTGGTCTACCTAAGAGTTCTAGGACAGCCAGAGCTGTCCTGATAAAAAAGAAAAAAGGAGTATTTTTGTGCTTTGTTCTTAATATGCAATATAAAGCCTTGAAAAGCACAGTTTGTGTGGGGCTAGAGAGATGGCTCAGTGGTTAAGAGCACTGACTGCTCTTCCAGAGAACCCAGGTTCAATTCCTAGCATCCAAATGGCAACTCAGACCTGTCTGTAACTCCAGTTTCAGGGCTTCTCACACCTTCACACAGACAAACACATGTAGGCAAAACACCAATAAGCAACAAGACATTTTTTTTTTTTAAAAAAGCACAGTGTGCTTTTAAAAAAAAATGGTATCAGATCACAGTATTTTCACACAAAAAGCATTTTAAGTCACACGTTGTGGTGTCATGGGCCTTTGAACCTAGCATATGGGAGGCAGAGTCAGATGGTTCTGGGAGTTCCTTGCCTACCTGGTGTATGAGTAAGTGTAAGGACAGGTAGAACTACACAGAGAAACCCTGTCTCAGGAGGAAGAAAAGGAAAAAGAAATAAAAAGGTATTGTAGGATAAAAAAATAAGGCATTTAAAAAAATTATTTATTTATTATGTATACAGTATATAGACAAGCGTACCAGATGTCATCATAGATGGTTATGGGCTACCATGTGGTTGCTGGGAATTGAACTCAGGACCTCTGGAAGAACAGTTAGTGCTCTTAACCTCTGAGCCATCTCTCGAGCCCCCAAGGCATTTTTAATAATTACAATAACTCATCTACATCAGAAAAATATCTAGAGGAATATTTTCTCTCCATGGTCAAAGAAAAGCACTCAGTCATTGGACACATGGCCAAAGTGACATGTGACATTATTTTTTGGCTTTTGACTTGCTGTGTTTGAGTCTTGAATTCATTGTGTGACTCTGTCTGGCCCAGAACTCCTCATGTAAGCCAGGCTAGACTGGAAAACAATTCCACCCTCTCTGCCTGCTCAGTGCTAGGATTAAAGGTGTGTACCAACACAACTATACAAAGTGATGTATTTTATTTTGTGGTTTGTCACAGTCAGTAGTGTGACTGTGGACCTCACACAGGTGGAGGGGCAATGACTGGCCTCTCCTGAGACGGTTTCTACAAAGATTTAATGTTGCAAAATTGTAGCCGTCTGGTTTCTATTGGGGAGAATAGTTTGCCTGTAATCTCCTTTGCCCTCTTCAGGGTTTCCTGGCAAATTACTCTGCAAGTGTGTGCCTGATTGAGAGGTATAAGGCTTCTATCATGTTGGGTCTATGATTAATTCAGAATGTCACTAGTGTGGTGATATATTGTATATTTAATAAAACTACTCTAAAATATCAGAGGACAAAGCCACACACAGAGCCAAGCCATGCAGGACAGGGAGTGGTAGCCCTTGCCTATTTAAGCCCATCACTCAGGAGGCAGAGATCCTTCTGGATCTCTGTGAGTTCAGAACCTAACCGAACCAGTTGGTAGTGCCACACATCTTTTTTTTGACTTATTTTTTATTTAAAAAAAAAAAAAGGCCTTTTTTTCCCCATGTATCCTCCTGCTCACCCATTCTTCCTGTTCCCAATCCCTCTCAGTCTGCCTTCAGCCTCCCCTCACCTCATCCCCTCCCTAAAAAGGGCAGGAAGTCCCAAGGTGGGTCTGCCCATCATGGCACATCCACTCCAGGCAGGTCAGATTTTCTCATCCCAATGTCAAGGCTGGGTTAGGCACTCCTCTACAGGGAATGGGCTCCAAAATGCCAGCCCATTTACAGGAATACAGACTGATTCCACCCCTCCAGGCTCTACATACTGCCCATGCTAATTAACAGTTGCCTACCCTTGGAGGGCCTAGCTCTTTGTCCTATAGTTCCCCAGTTCTTGATTTATTGTGCTCTCCAGAGCTCCAGGCAACCATCTCTGTGGGACTCTTCCTCATAGTCCCTATCTCCTTATTTATACAGATACTTCTCCTGCACTCTCCAGCTGTAAGGGAAGATCGGCCCAGTGCTCATCCATGGATTTCTGCCTCCACCTCCATTCATTGTTGGATGTAGGTTCTGTGATGACACTTAGGGTGGTTATTCACTTGATTATAGGGGAAGTCCTGTTTAGGCACACCCTCCATTATTGGTTGGGGACCTATCCAGTGACATCCTGTGGGATCCTGGGGGTTTCCCTAGCACCCAGTCTCCTTCCATCCCTGAACTGGCTTTCTCTGTCAAGATACCCATCTCTTTTCTCTCCTTCTTTGTTGCTTCTCTCACTCAACCATATCCTTCCCTCATGATTTGTTCCCACCTCTCATTGGTTGCTACCTGTTATGGTCCCAATTTGCTATTGAAATCTCTATTTTCTTTTCCTAGGAGAATCCCTGGATGTCTCGCTTAAATTCCTTCTGACCCTAAGCTGCTCAGCGGTTGGTTGCCACACATATTTATCCCAGCACTTGTCATCCCAAGTTTCTGGTCCCAGTACTTGGAAAAATAGGCCTTTAATCATAGCACTAGTTGAACCAGGAAGTGAGATAGTTGGGCACAGAAAGAAAGATAAGTCTGAAGCTGTCAGGACTGTTTCTCTTGGCCTGCCACTTCCCTTTTAGGCTGAGGATAGAGAGACTTGTGGTCCGAAGATTTGTAGAGACAGGCTTGAGGAGTTGGCTGGGTGAGAAGTGGCTGTGATTTGTTTATCTCTCTGATATTTCAGACTATTTGTATTAAATATACAATATATTACCACATACCAGTGTCAAGTCATCTGTTTGTTAATTGCAGGGCTCACTGATCATCCAGACCTGCTCACCTGTGTAGCAAAATAAAGAGCCCAGGAAGGTGGAGAGGGAGGAGGCAATGGCAAAGATCCAGGTGTTTGGAGTGATTGATGAAGGGGTGGAAAGGGGTCCAAGTAAATGTGTAAGTGAGACATGACATCAGTTTTACCTCATTCTGTTTCACTAAAAATAATTCTGGAGACTTCCACTGAGAAAGATCTCAGGATCATCTTATTGTGGGTATGAAACAGGTGCTAGAGAACAATTGATACTAGGAGGCTTATAAAACTTTGAGTGATGCTATTCTTATTCATTTACATCACTGATTATGTCTTCATAACTTGATTTTCATTTCTATTATTTTAATGTATTATATAATAATCAAAATTAACACCTCTGGGTTTATGTATTGTTTTCATAATCTTGAAGTTTCTGATGTTCTAGCACATTTTCTACATTTTAGTGTTAATGTCTTTGTTTCTGAAAATAATGCCACCATCGTATCATAAGAAATCAAGAAGTATATTGACAGACTGCTACTGTATAGTACAATTGTACTGTCTTCCCAGGGATATTTCCTACTGTCTGTGGCCATGACAATTCCAATTGTTGTCCATTGCTGTAATTGTAATATATTGTGAGATCACCTCTAAGTTTGATCCTCTTTGGTGTTTCTTGGCACTTTCAGGATTACTTTCTGTAAAATATGCAAAAGGATTGTGATAGGAGTTGCTTAGAGTCTCAACAGAAGACAAACCTCCTTCTCCTGTTTGAAAAACAAAACAAAACATGAGGCAATGTGGCAGTTTCTGCAAGTTTTATGTATGCTCTTGTTTTTTGTTTGCTGTGGATGTCTGCATTCCAGGTTTTGTGACATGCACCCATGTTGATCAAAAAATTTTCTAACTAGTAGACCATTTCATTCTTTTCTATTACTCTTAATTTTGTATTTTGATACTTTTGTCTTGAGTTTCCTGTCACTGTTATGCTTCTAACCATCAGTCCTGTTTACTGCACTCCATAGTCATGACATTTAAAAAAATTCCTTCTTTCTCAGTATTTTGTATCTTTAGAGGTACAGCGATTTTTTTCCAAAGGAAATAAATACTTTAATATCAGTTATCAGTTTTATTTTCTTGAGTTATTTATTTCTCTAGTGTGTTTATGTCTTTTGCTTATGGAATGCTATCTATTTGCATTCCAAGAAATTAGTGGAAGAATGCATTTGTTATTTAGCAACTATAGAGTATACACTTACTATATAGAGTTGGAATCTGTATGTTAAATTTATATTATCTTATGATCTACACTATAGGGTGTTTAAATATGTACATTTTGGCCCTTAAATCTACTATTGAGCAAGTCTTTTAATCTATTTGCTTATTTATTAATTATATTATCATTTGCTTCCTTTGTATTTTTGATGGGTTCTATATTATCTATTATAGTACAAGTGCATAGCTAATAAAAGTATCTGCTGTGTGGACTGTCTCTTCATACTTTTAATTATTACCATTTCTCTGAATGGTTTTTATTATAGACAGCACTGTTTCTCAGTTTTTCTCTTGTTTCAAGTGTTGCCCTTTGTGTTACTCTGCAGGATTCACTGTTTTAATTGTACATGAAGGTCTATGATTGATTGTATAGTAGAGAGACTTGGACTCGGGTCATTTCTGGGTAGGACTGATGCTTGGCTTCTTCCTTGGAAGTTTGCATGTCACCTTCTGTTACCATAAAAGCTGATTGACAGAAGGAGTAAGTTCTGATCCATCTCGAGCCCTCTGGCTTCTGTGACTGAAGTGCATGGCTTCTTCAACAGCAGGGACTCACCTTCTACCTTTGGGAGGCAACCATGGACAACAGCAATATCCTGTAATGTTTTGAGAGTATCTTGGACAGCTGTGCCCAACCGCTTCAAAGCTTGCTTTTTACACTGGTGTTGGTGTTTTTGTTAGAAAATATGTGGCTTCCATTATCACCCCAGATAGAGAGAGAGAGAGAGAGAGAGAGAGAGAGAGAGAGAGAGAGAGAGAGAGAGAGAAATATATATGGATATTTAGATTTATATGCATTTTAGGCATTTTTTTAGATGATCCAGGACTATATAGATTCCTACTGACTGTTTAGACATTCTTACTTTCCTTCTTCTGTGTTTATATCTGTCCCTTCTCTATAATTTAATCCCCACCCCTGTTTTTTCCTTTCCCCCTTCAGATCATGTGTTTCCTGTTTCTCCATCTATTACTCCTCCACACCCCACAGTGCTCTCCTTTTACTTTCCTAGTTACTGCAGTCACTCCAGGTTGTGCACTCACATCTGAACACTGGGAGCTAGGAACTTCCTATGAGAGAACATCCATTGTCTGTCTTTCTGGGTCCAGGTTACCTCACTCAATATGATCTTTTCTAGGTACATCCATTTAGCTACAAAGCTCATAATTTCAATTTTCTTCACAACTGAATAGTATGCCATAGTGTATACATTCCACATTTTCACTATCCATTTTTCAGTTGAAGGACATCTAGGTTATCTCCCTTTTGTAGCTATTGTATGTAGAGCAGCAATAAACATAGCCGAGCAAGTGTCTGTGAAGTAGGATATTGAGTACACTGAGAATATGCCAAGGAGTGGAACAGCTGGGTCATGTGCTAGATTTATTTAACTTGAAGATTGATTTTTTTACTTGTGGATTTTTTATATCAATTTCCAGAGTAGCTATATTTTTTGATAGGAGTATTTATCCCTTATGCTTTTATTTTTGATGTAGCTGCTAGTTTGATTACTGGAAATATTCCTCTTCCTTCTCTAAAAGAATTAGTGATTTGCTGTCTTGTCCATGAATAATGACTTTCCAGTTTATTGTAGTTATTTTTCACATGAAAGTTATTATTTCTCATGTTCTCATGGATAATTTCTTGAATTTTCCTCTACATATTTTGTCTTTAATATATTGTCTGCTGTCCTGCTTTGTCGAAATGAATTGATTTACTTCAGAAATATCTTGAACTGTAATTACATTTCCATTAATTTTAAAATAGAAGGTTTTTTGCAAACAACAATATGGTTGATAATGATTTATTTTCTCTGAGCTTCAAATGTTATTCCATACTCTTTGGCCTGGTGATCACTGACTAGACACCTGGTGGATTCTGTTGCTTGGGTCTTTTCATGTGGTTTGACATTGTTTTTAGGCTGTTAACTATTTCTTTTTTCTTTTTGACACTCCATATTAAGATCAGCAAGCCATTTATTCATTGTTCCGGAAAGAGAAATCAAAGAAATGGCTAATTCTCCAGTAAATGTTTCCCAGGTGAGTGGTCATTTCTACTCTTTTTTTTTTTTTTTAGAAATGTTAAATATTCAAACATTGCAAGCCTTAATTTTCTGTTTCTTATACTTCAAAAAAAATTTCATTATGACAAATATTCAAAGAACAATGAAATCACACACTAAAATTAGCCAGACCTAAAGACTATACAACTCAATGCGCTTTTATACAGTTAGAGTCATCACTGGGGACAGAAACTCTGAAGCTTCACATGGGATTTTATATTTTTGCTATCAAGTATATTTTTATGATCTTATGTACTACAAAAAAGAAGAAAACACGAATAGACTGTCAACTAGAAAAAGTACTTAGCTTTATTTCTTTTTTTTTTTTTTTCTTCTTACTGGTGTTCATTACCTGCATCCAGCCCTACCTCACCCCTGGTATTTAGCCTTTCTTCTTCTCTTTTCTCCATGTCCTGCTGTGCCCACACGTATATTGTTTCCATATATACTTATTGTTCACTCTGTTTTGCATATGAAAGAAAATGTGGTTTCTTCCTTCTGACACTGTATAACCAACCTCATTTAGTATTACATAATTTGAGTCCATCTGTTTTTCTGCAAATTTTTATTACATGTTTGTCTTCAACTGAATAGTATTTCATTTTATATGTATACCATTTTCATTATCCATTCACTTGTTCATAGACAATTAGGTTGATTACAATATTTTCCAATGTTGAATGCAGCATCAGTAAACATGGGGCATAAATTTATGTCAGAGCAGGTAGTACCCTGGGTATGTGCCCAGGAGTGAGAAAACCGAGTCTTATCTTCAGGTTTTTTTTTTTCAATAATCTCTAAACTGATTTCCACAATAGCCGTCTTAATTTATACTTTTTACCAACACACCAACAGTAAATGAAGTTTCTTTTCTCTTGTATGAGGCAGTATTTCAAAGAAATTTATGTTTATAAAAAGCACATATAAAAACACAGGGAGTAATTGTCACAACATCTTAGCAATGTGTGGAATTAATAGCAATAGATCTTGATTTTTAGTGTTGTATAATTCTTGGTTCCTACTACTAAAAATTTCAGCATACTAGTCAGTACTGAACATGGATTGATGTTACAATGAAACTGATGTTCTTGAGTGTAGATTCAGATTGTAGTCTGCTCATATTTCTCTTTGGTGTTTAATGACCCAACAGTGATGATGTGTTCATGTGTTTTTTGAAATCTGCTATCTGTCTTGGGAGAATTGCTGCTCACATCACTCACTTGGTTAGGATGGTCAATGGGAACTTCCCAAACTGGAAAGATCAATTCTTTATTTTCTTTTGTTTGTTTTGTTTTAGAGAATAAAGTTTTCCTGTGTAGCCCTGGTTCTCCTGGAACTTACTCTGTAGGCTGGACTGGCCTCAAATTCACAAATATCCACCTGCCTTTGCCTCCTGAATGCTGGGTCTAAATGCATGTACAACCACGCCTGGCCTGAGATCAGTATTTTTTTTTTATTTCTCCTTTTCTTTTTGCCCCTAACAGGAACATGCTATGCAGCCTTTTTTAGGCTGGGATTATGTGGAATGCATCAATAAAACTGTTTTGGTGTATTGTCTGATTGATGTGAATGGGAAGAAGCCATTAGATTTGATGCAGAAAGAACAGTCCTCATGGTTGCTTTGCTCTAGTCAGTTCCTATGAAAGCCATGGATCTACTCCCCCAACCTGAAGCTGCAGTGGTTTAAAGTGGAGATTTGGGGAAAGGGCTTGGACCTGCAGGCTTGCATTTCTATACCTGACTCATGGCTCAGACAGAATATGTCACCACTTTCCATTTCCAGAGAAATAAAGGAAGAATCATAAGCACTCCTGACCTAAAATCTGTTAGACAATTACCCTAAGTACTAAAAAGGAACATACTCATGACTACAAATTTCAGACACAATAGCTTGAGTTTTCTCCTGAGCCCTTTTTCTGAGTTATATTATAATGGAAAAGTACTGATAGGTGACAGTAATTCTCACAGAATTCATATATCCACTTACTCACAGGAAGCCTGTCACTTCTGAATGCATCTACAGGTAATACATGTACTTGTGCATGCTGAGATGTACCCTAAATATTATTTGCTGTGTTTTGGAATTTCCTTTGTTGGGTCCAAGGGTACACAGAAAATGGGAGGCAGAGTACCAAGTCTAAATGAGAAGTAAACTTCATTCTAAAATTTTTTAAATAAATGAAAATCACCTCAGGGCACAATAGGCTTATCAGTTATCTCAGGCCACAGCCATGATTGGGATTCTGTAACTGTGGCAAAGGGGATGGTTTGGAGCCTCTTTTTATAGCAAACATAAGCATGCTAGGGATCACAGATACACATCAGCTGTGGACAAAAGAATTTTTGCAATTTCATAGTTGAACTTTTAGAGACAAATTTTATCTTTAGAATTTACAATTTCCCATTAACAAGGTTTCAGAGGGTCCCAGCTAATTGATATTTATATTTTTCTGCAGTCTTCCCTGACATATTTATTAGAGGTTAACTATGGTCCAAGGCAGTTGTCGGCTAAAAGTGGCAAAGAGGCTAACGTTAACACTTACTGTTGACAGAGGGCCTGGCTGTAAAGCAGATACGGCTGTTGGTAAAAGTTAACCTCTAGTAGCTGATGGAGCTGACCTCTATTAGCTCTCATTTCTTTAGCTTTATAGTTTTATATTTCTATATTTTTGGACCTTTTACCCTCAATTTTTATAATTCTTTGGGAGTGAAATATACTTCAAATCTTCTGAAATTCTTATTTGTCTATATTGCCCTATGCCTAATTTTTAAAGAAAATTTTAAATGATATCTGATGTGGCTGGTATGGATTACTTTTTTATCTAATTGGTTGTGGCTCAAGTATTTTTATGATAGACTACTTCATGTTATATTTTAATGTTGAAATGGACAGTATGCAATGCTGTTACAATCTTCACTACTTTGGAAAAAACCAAAATTCTTTATCTACAAAATCAGTCACATATTCTGCCTTCCATACCTACCGCTTTGCTATTTAATCTTGTGGCATTGGACCTAGAGTCTATACATCCTATAACTGAACCTGTTAGGATAGTCATATAAGGCCAAGTACACACAGGGTGTCAATGTTTTAGCTTGTTCTGCAGGGGCAGCATTTAAACCACATTTTCTCATTATGAACTTTCCTTCTTAAAAATGTCTGCTGTGATCCTGTGTGACAATAAACACAGTATCTATAACAAATAATAATTGTGTCTAGACCTCAAATGTATTTCTTGTTTCAATTATACTACTTGTAAGACTTTTGCATTATTCTGATTTCAGCGACTTAGAACATTCATTATATTGTTTGACTATATCAGAAATCATGGCTTTGACTAATTGTCTTCATGCCTCTACACCCCTAATTTCCTCTGTCTCTTTATCTCAAGGAAAGTACTCTTCACAGGATCATGTGATCAAACTATACTTTTTGTTTCAGGGTCTGTTGACATTTAGGGATGTGACTGTGGACTTCTCCCAGGAGGAGTGGCAATGCCTGGACTCTGCTCAGAGGGCTTTGTACATTGATGTGATGTTGGAGAATTACAGCAACCTGCTTTCTGTGGGTGAGAACATTTGCTTGTAGAACATCTCATCTACCTTATCCTTTGCATATACCTACTTCATAGGTGGTAAACTCTGTTAAGCTGTCATGATAACAACAGGAGACTAGGGAAAGTTTGGTAGTAGGAAAGAACTTTTTCATAGAACTTACCTTTCCTTTTCATTTTCCATGATAGAGGTTGTCATGCACCCCTCATTTTTGTTGTAAAATGCATTCAGAAACTCTGTACCTTATAAAATGTCTGTACATATCTTAAAGCTGCAAGTCTATCTTTGTACCTGACATTGCTTTGTGAGAAAAAAACTCAGGATATGCACACTGAAAATTCTCCCTAAGTATGTTGAAGATTCTGAAGGAAATAGAAATTGGAGATCATTCCTAGATTCCTCTACTTTGTGTTCTCTTTATATACTGAACACAGTATTGTGTTACATGTCTATATTCTTTCTAAAAATTGTAACATGAGTCCTGGGCTACCTCACAGAACAAGTGGATTATGGTATGTGAGGTCAGCCAGGTCACCTAAGGCAAATGTGATTGCTCTGGAATGTGGAGAGGAGAGAGAGTAGCCACAAGTAGGTTGGACTAGTGAAAGAGCAGGACAACAGTGATAGCTTCTATGAGGAAGAAAACAAGAGCTGAGAATGCTTCTGGTACTTAATGCCACTTGAAACAATTCCTGATCATTTAACTTAGTATAGTGTCACAGTCTCAGTATGCCTGTTGTAATTATTAAAAGGTTTGTGTCTTATTGCACCCGAACTATAGTTACAATACTAATACAAAATGTTTTATTTAACTATGCTGTCATCAGATTAATGTTACAAATTATAAACCTAGTGTGAATCCATGAAGTATAATGATTTTAATTGTCTTCCTTGCATGTTTGTCTTCATATTACATGTTTCATTTTTGTCCCAGTGGAGAATACACAGTCATCCTTCTGGAAATATTCTCAAGAGTCAGTGTACAGAGTAGACTTGAGAACAACCTTATGAGGAAAGTTATGAAACAGCAGTATGTAGGAGTCAGACAGTGGAGGATAGAAATAAGCAATAGCTGCTCATGACAGCCCTACGTCAAACGATCTGAGTCTCTGGTGTCTGGTAGAATGCTTGATTTTCATCCTTTGATTTTGAAGATCTAATGGGTCTTTTTTGGAGAAAAAATCCCTTTGCTGCTTTGAGTATGACTTTAATCTTCAAAGGAATTGAGTCTTCTGAACAGTACTGCACATTGCATATCACTAAAGATGTGTAAATACTATGAACTTAGGATTGGATTAAATTCCTCTTCACTAATTTTTGAGAAGAAATATTTAAAAATAGAGAAATGTATTTTAAATATAATCAGTCAGTGAGCTCTATCTCAAGTCTAATTGATAATTCAATTTCCTGATCCATATTTTGCCATTAGACATTTTTGATAAGGATGAGATATCTATTATATTACAGACCCTCAAAGTCTATCAGGCTGTTTCTGTGAGAATATATAGAAATTCCATGAAAAAAAATGTCTAGTTGCTGGTTGACTTAAAAGAGAATTTAGACAGTTATTTAGCAAATGTTTAATCTTGAAATAAACCATATTAATCTAAACTGTACTACTTTTGTAGAGAATTGTTATATGTGTGATCCTCTCCATCAACATGTGAAGATTGAAAAGGAATCTTGTCAGTGTAATGAGCTTGGCAAAGTGCTTCATGACCTCTCCTCTACATGGGCACTTTATAGAATAAACAAAACAACAGAAAACTCTAATAACTACAAATACAGTAAGCACAGGGATGCCTCTATTGACTCATCAAACCCAGATACACATGAAAGCATACACACTGGAGAAGAACCTTACAAATCTAAAGACTATGGGAAATCTTTAAATTTGTGTTTCAACACTACTCAAGATAAGAGACTCTACAATGCAGAAAAAGAGCACAGGCAGGGAGAATATGATGACTACTTTGTCTCTACATACAGTTGTTTGCAACAAAAATTCCCCATTGAAGAGACACCACACCAATGTGGAAAATGTGGGAAATACTTCAGTACTGCCTCAAGCCTCACTAGACATCAGAAAATTCATACTGGAGAGAAACCGTACAAATGTGGAGAATGTGGCAGATCTTTCAGCCAGCGCTCAAATCTTACAGCACATCAGAAAATTCATACTGGAGAGAAACTCTACAAATGTAGAGAATGTGACAAATCCTTCACCCATAACTCCTATCTTAGAACGCATCAAAGAGTTCATACTGGTGAAAGACCCTATAGTTGTGAGGAATGTGACAAATCTTTTACTAAGTGCTCCATTCTCAGAGCACATCAGAAAATTCATACTGGAGAGAAACCACACAAGTGCAAAGACTGTGACATGTCCTTTATCCGGATCTCAAGTCTCAGAAGACATCAGAAACTTCATACTGGAGAGACACCTTACAAATGCAAAGACTGTGACATGTCCTTTCTTCGGATATGTCTTCTTAGAATACATCAGAAAATTCATACTGGAAAGAAAACTTACAAATGTCTGGAATGTGACATATCCTTTAATTGGATTTCAAACCTTAGAAGACATCAGAAACTTCATACTGGAGATAAACCTTACAAATGTCTGGAATGTGACAAATCCTTTAGTTACGTGTCAACTCTTAGAACACATCAGAGAGTTCATACTGAAGAGACTTTACAGTCTGTTTGCCAAAACACTTTCTAATTGGTTTAATAAAGAGCTGAATGGCTAGTAGCTAGTCAGGAGAGAATAGGCAGAACTTCTCAGGAAAGAAAGGAACTTGGGATGAAGCTGCTGTGGCAGGAGATGCCAGCAAAACATGGAAGGAGTTGGACCTACAGAATGTAGGAGAGGTAAAGAGCCACTTGGCTAAATGTAGGTTAATAGAAACATGTTACTTTAAGTTATAAGATCTAGCTGGGAAGAATTCTAAGCTAAAGGCCAGTCTTTAATAATTAATATTAAGAGTCTTTGTGTCATTATTTGAGGGCTGTTGATCCAAAGAAAATCCAACAAGAAAGACAAATTCCAGTATTAGAAACATAAAGATAAGAAACTTGTGAAAGCCTATAATGAAGTTTTAAATATAAGAAAATATCTCAGAGTTTATATTTTAAAATAATTCTTCAGTTGTAACTGTGATTTTTTTTTAATGTGTATGGGTGTTTTGTCTAATGTGTAAAGAGTTGTTTTGCATATGATTCCCCAAGGCTGGAGTTACAGACATTTGTCAGCTCATATGTGTGGGTCAGGAATTGAACTCCTGACCACTAGAAGAGTAACTTGTGTTCTTAATTGCAAAACCTTGACTCCAGCTCTTGGGAAATGCTATAGTAAAATAATTTATCATAGCTGGGAAGTAATGGAACATACCTTTTATTCTGGCATTAGGAGGCAGAGGCAGGTGGATATCTGTGAGTTTAAGGCCAGCCTATTGAATGAAGCTAGTTCCAGTAAAACCAAGGCCATTACATAGTGAAATCTTTTCTCAAAAAAAACCCAAGGAATTGTTCAGCATTCAAGAATTCATAATAAAGACATGATGTATGCCTTTAATTCTAGTACTCAGCCTGCAGAGGCAAGAAGATCACTGTGAGTCTAAGGCCATGTTTGTCTACATAAAGAGTTGGAGGATGGCCAGGAATACATAAACCTAGTATTTAAAAATTAAAGTAAAATAATGAGAACAAAATGCAGTAACATTAAATATATGATAGACCACTAATTCTACTGTACATCACAAAATTCATAATTCTAAGAAAACATATATAGGCATACCATATATAATCCTCATATCTTCTGTTTATTGGAAATCAGAGCCAGCAAACAAATTTGACAAACCCTTTACCTAGTGCTGAAATTGCCAACATAAATGCAAATTTAATATGAAAGAAATGCTCTAATAGAGTCTTATCTTTTGCTCACTTCCAGAAATCTTTTAGACTACACTGACACCTTATCAAGAAAGTGAGAAACTGTAAAGAGATAGGTTGTAACTGTGATGAAGGGTATATCACAGTTTAAAATTCCCCAAAGTCTCTGGGATTGTTGGTGCTCAGTTCTCTAGAGCAGAAGCAGATGGCTCTTTGTGAGTTCAGCCTGGTCCACAGTACAAATTCTAAGATAACCAAGACTACACAGCAAAAACCCATCTCAAAAAAAAAAAACCCAAACAACAAAAAAGAAATCCCTGAGAGCATGCAGAAATTCATTTTAAACTAAAAAAAAAAGATGGGGGGGAAGGTATTTGTTCCACACAACATAATAAAGTATGACTCTTTTAAGAGGCCCTGCTGCCAAACACTTACATGAGGTTTATGAGCAGCAGCAGGCAGTACTGTACTTGGTGGCAGTGTGAACCCTGAAATTCCTCAGGGTTGGAGTGATAAATGTGGCTCCTGCCAGTACCTTTGTCATGAAGCTAAGGACTCACAGAGCAAGGAGCTGGGTGGACCAAGCCACCATAGCCAAGGCTTTAATCCTAGGTACACCTTAGCATATTAAAGGCAGGAGTGGTCAGGAAAAGATAGAGATGTACAGTAAAAACATATTCAGATGAAAAAATAAACTCTAATCAGTGTTTAAAAATATAAATAGACTTGGAAGAAACAACAAAAAGGGAAAGTCCTTAAAAATAGAGTAAATAATAATAAGCCATACAAAGACTCTGAATACTACATGTTGTTGTGTATTTTAGTTTCTTCACTGCAAAGGAAGTAGCAAGAGTTCTGAAAGACATTTGATTATAAATGTTGCTGGGTTAATCCAACCTACATAGTTTGTAAATGCCTTGACTTCAAAACTAAAGTCAAAAGATATGCTATTCTGGAGAATAGATATTGTTTTTATTCCTACAGAAAAGGAAAGGCTATGAATTTATTCTGGGTTAAAAAATTTAAAATAAGGTTTGATTGAGGAAGACCCCTTGAAAAACCTCAGATGCAAATAGATGGCTCAGATGATCCAACATTTCAGAGCACCTCTGCTGCAGTTTCCTCTGAGTTCTGCATCCAGATCAGCTTCAAGGAGACTGGCTGAGATGATCCAGCTTCACAGACTACTCCAGTCAGAATTTATCCATAATCTTAAATTTTCTTTGGGTCTTCATAAGATTGCTAGCACCCCCCAATCAGCAGGAAGTAGTCTCCAGAACTATGTCCTCATTTATTCCCCCCCCAAAAAAAATGGTTTATGGATGTTCAACAATGTTCCTGTACACTGTAAAGATTTGTTACTGGTATTGGTTTAATAAAACATTGATTGGCAACAGGACTAGGAGAATTTTGAGAAAAGGAAGGTCAGAGAACAGATGCCAGCTGGATGCAGAGGATGTAAGATGAGAGTACTGCCTGAGAAAAAGGTACCAAACCACATGGCCAAACGTGGATAAGAATCAAAGGTTAGTTTAAGAGTTAGCAAAATATAAGCCTGAGCAACAGGCCAGTTTATACTTAATGTAAGTCGTGTGCTTCTTTGGGATGAAATGGCTGCAGGACCAGCGGAGCAGGACACAGGAACTTCTAACTACAAGGAGTCTTCTTCATACATACTTCCTTTTGGTTAACCATTCTATGCTTCCCATTTCTTCCTGCCCAATCCCTAGTTATTTCTGAGTTACTGTCGCTTATTTCTGAATTAGTAAAATGACAAGATCGCCATCTAGTGGTGCAAGCAGTACAGCGCTGACGAATTCAATCCTGGGCTGTTTGGAAAGGGCTGACCACTAACTTCTGGAGACAATTATTTCTTTTCAAAATTCAAGTTCCTGAAATGTGTCTCCCTAAGTAACAGTTGGAGTATTTAGCTTTGGCTTGTCATGTTTGAGTGTTGATAGGAAGCCGGCATCTGAATTTAGTGTGTTATCCTTTGGTGTAAATTGTAGCCTGGGAGGCTGGAGGTCAAGTTGAGGTTAGGCTGCCAGTCTTTTATCTGAAGGGTTAGGATCTAACGGTGGAGGTCAGATACCGGGATGCAGCGTCCTCCTAGATCCAGTTCTAGTCTAGGCTGGCAGCAAGCAAGTGGGGAGGCTGTGCACAGGGGTCCTGGGCAGCCTGACAGAAGGGGAGGGACAGGTCCCAGAGGGGCGGGGCCACTCACCCTAAAACAGCAGTTAGGGGGGAACTGGACTTTATGGGAAGTTAGGGAGAAAGGATAGAAAAGGGGAGGAGTTAGTGACGTAAACGGAAGCTGGGAAACCTAGTGAGAGAGGACCAGGAAGTGGACTGTGGAGAAAAAGCCAGAAGTGCTAAGTGTCCATTCCCTCTCATTTCGGGGCCTGCACGGTGGGCAATCGCGTGGTGCAGACCTGGGTGCGGAGGACACGGCGGGTGTTGCGGGTCCTGAAAACTCCCCGGAGCCGCAGTCGCCGCGCGGGGCGGCCCGGGAAAGTCACCGTCAGCAGCGCAGAGGCGGGAACCGCAGCCCGGCGGCCCTGGACCCTCCCAGGTCAGAGGAGCTGCGGGGCTGGGACACGGGAGGGGAGGGAGCTGGGGTGGGAGCAGTTTCTCTGATGCTCTTTAGGAAGCCTGCTGTGAAATTCTGCTGTGGTTATCTTATCTTGTCGATAGATTTCTACGAACTGGATCAGTCCCGGGTGTGTGTTTGTATCTGTGTGTGTGAGGTGTGTGTGTGTGTGTGTGTGTGTGTGTATAAAGTCCGGGGGGGGGGTGAGTGTGTGTGTGTGTGGTTGCCAAAATATTCTCTTAAAAATAAGCTACTATGATATTTGAATTTATGTGTTAATATTTGCAAACACGGTTCTCTTTGATATGGTGGAAAGAACTATGCTCTTCACATTTATATTCATCCACCCCAACTTTTGTGATAAACCATTTCCCTATTCAAGAGACTGACACATAGAACTAGGGATTTGGCGTTCCCAGAAAGCTTTTAAATATTAGTCATGAAATGAACACCTGCAAATTTAATTGAATCTGAAATTATTTTTTGCAAGTTCCATATGTATGGTTGTAAACACAAACATTTTAAACTTTTTGTCTGCCATTAAATATTCATCTGACACGTACACACTTTGTGATGTAAATAGAGCATTTTGAAAAGTGTCTTTGTTTTTTTAAGATTTATTTATTATGTATACAGTATACAGAAGAGGGTCCAGATGTCATCATAGATGGTTGTGAGCCACTATGTAGTTGCTAGGAATTGAACTCAGGACCTGTGGAAGAACAGTCAGTGCTCTTAACCTCTGAGCCATCTTTCCAGCCTCTGAAAAGT
>PVIH01018835.1:18625-37333 GCA_004025045.1 Sigmodon hispidus
AGAGAGAGAGAGAGAGAGAGACAGAGAGAGAGACAGAGAGAGAGACAGAGAGAGAGACAGAGAGAGAGACAGAGAGACAGAGAGAGAGAGAGAAATGTGTTATTTTGTTCTTAATGTGCAACAAAGAGCCTTGAAAAGCACAGTATTTTTTTTTTTATGGTGTCAGATCACAGTATTTTCACAGAAAAAGGCATTTAGTAGCACAGGCCTTTGATCACCACATTTAGGAGGCAGAGGCAGATGGATCTGGGAGCTCCTTGCCACCCTGGTCTATAAACAAGTATAAGGACAGCTACACAGAGAAACCCTATCTCGGGGGAAGAAAGGGTAAAAGAAATGAAAAGGTGTTATAGTATAGGATAATGAATAAAGCATCTTTTTAATAATTACAATAATTTAAATACATCAGAAAAATGTCTAGAGGAATATTTTATCTCCATGGTCAAAGAAAAGCAGTCAGTCATTGGACATATGACCAAAGTGACATGTGACCATTATTTTTTGGTTTTTGACTTGCTGTGTTTGAGTCCTAAATTCATTGTGTTTATTTGTCCTGCCCAGAACTCCCCATGTAGGCCAGGTGCGCTATCTATCTATCTATCTATCTGGCATCTCTGTTCTGCTCTGCCTATTCCCAGAGTTTTTTTAGTCTGGTAGCCCCACCCACCCTTCCTGTCTGCCTTTAGCCAATCAGCATTTTTGTTTTTTTTCAGGTTACCATTGAACAAATTACAAATGATGCTATATTATAAAACCACTGAGCAAGCTTCCTGTGGATAGGTTATAAGTGTTTTGTATTCTAAAATGAATGAGCAAGTTTTCTAATCCACTGTTCTCTGATGACTTATATGTGCCCAACATTGCCATGAACACTGAATGTACAATGATGAATGTGCAGGCACAGACCTGAGAGCTTGGGTCTAATTCAATGAATCAATAAAAATGAAACCAAATGAAATAAGCCAGTACCAGGGAGACAAACACCACTTACATAATACATCTAAAAATAGACAAATCTACAGAACCAAGAAGCAGAGTTGTCGCTAGTAAATCTGAGTGGAAAGAGAAATGGAGAATTGCTATAAAACGGTCACAAGTTTGGTTTAAACAGATGAGGTAAGGTCTAAAGAGCAGCCAAACAACATCTGCCTATAGTCAGCAGTGTACTGTGTGCTTTAAATTTGTTGTGAGGTGAGGTTGGGGATGTGACTCAATTGAAAAAGTACTTTCCTACCATGTACAATCTCCTGGCTTCAGCTCCCAGTATCCAAAAACCAGGCATTACTACGCACACATATGATCCCAACACTCAGAGGTAAAAGCATCAGAATCAATAATTCAAGGTCATCCTTGGTTTTACAAGTTCTAGGCCACCTTGGACTAAATGAGACTGTGATATTTTGTTACATGATTTTAAATTCTTTTGACACAGTCAAAGTTTTGAAAATTAGACACCATTTACCATATGATTGAAATTAATTTATTCAAACATGAAAGTTTGCACTATATTGTTATAATGAAAGGAAAGAAAGAGATTAGTAACTCTAAAAGTAAGATTTCAGATTATTCTATGGAAAGGGTTACCCTAGCTGTTGTCTCTTGATTCTAGAGTTGCTTTTCAGAGTCTTCATCTTGCTGATATATCTGGCTTATTGAGAATTCAGCAGAGAGTTAACACGTGAGGATTCCAATGGTCCAAGGAATAATTCACTCTTCAGTAGAAGCTGGAGAAGCCAAATCCACCAAAAGATGAGGGATGGAAGTAACTATATCGGTTTCCATAGCCAGAACCATAGCCAAGGCCACAGTGATTGCCCAGTCTATGGAAGCTGCCACTTCCACAGCCAAAGCCATAGCCCAGGCCATTGAAGCTTCTATGGTTGTTGCTGTAGCCACTGAGACCTCCATGGCCATATCGCAGGCCACCAAAGTCTCTGTGGCCATATCCCAGTCCATTGATACCTCTGTGGCCATAGCCTCGGCCTCCATAGTAGTAGCTGCTATAGTGGCTCATTGTGTCAGGAGTAGTTGATTGGTTTTGAAGTTGAGAATGTTTCTTGCCTGTGACCATTGCCAACCTCTCCCAGGTTTTATACCCTAACTGGTGGGTGGGGCAAGCCACACAGAATTACCCCATTTGTGGAGATAGAATTTCATAAGACAAAAATCTCAATAACCTTATTGTGTAAAACTTTAGGGCAATTTCTTTCACTAATTAAAGATATCTTCGTTTGGTTTCTGTGAAGTTTGGATTCCAATGGTGATGATGCTGCCTTCAAAGGCCTCTTTTTTGGTCCTTATGTTTAAAGCTCTATAATTAGACATTAAAGGGTCAATCACCCCCAGTTTCATCACTTGGAATAGTTTATTCATTACAGCCCTTTTCCAGTGCCTCTGATATGGCTTCTACCTAATTTATGCATTGCATAGGTATTAAATGATGCACTTTGTCCAATATGCTGGAGATAGAGAAATCGCCATAAATAGGAACTATTCATCCCAATACCATGATAGTGGTTCCTTTATATCTTCTCATTGTAATTGTTAAAATGACAATTTATTAATTAATGGGATTCACTAAAGTATTTTTATTCATTTACACATTATATATCCATTATGTCCATTCACCTATTTACCCTCTTCTTCCTATTCCTTTCTTTTTTATTATTTTAATAGTATTTTATTATGAATAAAGAAATACTCTTTATCCATGTATCCCATTGATCAGACTCCCTTCCCCCTCCCGGCCCTCCCAGTCACTCACTCTTCTCCCTATCACTTTATCTCCTCCCCAGCAATGGCAAGAGGTCCCAAGTTCCCAAGGTGGCTTAATTCAGCATCCACTCCAGAAAGGTTCTCTTTCCTTATCCAAACATCAAGACTGAGTCACTTGTTCTTCTAGTGGGCGAGGGACCCAAGGTGTCAGTCCAAGGTGTTTCAGATCACAAGCTGTTCAGTGGTTGTAGCTTGCAGCTTGAACATGCTTTGCTTTTTGTTTAAAGTCCAATAATGGCTAAGTACATTCCCTGCTTATCTTTCTGGGTTTGTGATAGTCTCGGGATGATATTCTCAATCCATCCATTTGCCTACAAATTTTAGGATATCATTTTTTCTTACTGCTGAGAAGTCCTCCATTGTGTAAATGTACCACAGTTTGTTAATCCATTCTTCAGTTGAGGGGTATCTAGGTTGTTTCCAGGTTGTTATGATTATGAATAATGCTGCTATGAACATACTTGAACTAATGCCTTTGGAGTGCAAATGTGCATCTTTAGGGTATATGCCCAGTAGTAGTATTGCAGGGTTTTGGGGAGATTGATTCCCAGTTTTCTGAGAAACCTCCATACTGCATTCCAGAGTAGCTGAAGAAGCTTACACTCCCACCAACAATGGGGCAGTGTTCCCCTTGCTGTGCAACCTCTCCAGCATAGGCTGTCATCTGTGTCTTTTATCTTAGCCAATCTGACAGGTGTAAGGCAATATCTCAAAGTTGATTTGATTTGCATGGTTAAAAATGTTAAGCACATTTTCAAATGCCTTTTAGTCATTTGTAATTCCTCTGCTGAGAATTCCCTTTTTAGTTCTGAACCCTGTTTTTTCATTGGACTATTCAAGGTTTTGGGCTCTAGTTTCTTGATTTCTCTATATATTTTACAGCTCAGTCCTCTGTCATTTGTAGGGTCCGAGAAAATGTTTTTCCATTGTGTAGGCTATCATTTTATCTTGGGGACTGTATCCCTGGCTTTACAGAAGCTTCTCAGTTTCAGGAGGTCCCACTTATTGATTGTTGTTCTTAGTGTCTGTGCTACTGGTGTTATATTTAGAAAGTGGTCACCTGTGCCAATTCGTTGGAGGGTATTTCCCAATTTCTTTTCTATCAGGTTCACAATGGCTGGGTTTATGTTGACATCTTTTATCCACTTGGAATTCAGTTTTGTACAGCGTGATGAGCTTGGATCTATTTGCAGTTTTCTACACACTACCATCCAGTTATGCCAACACCAATTATTAAAGATGCTGTCTGTTTTCCATTGAATATTTTGGGCCTCTTTGTCGACGATCATGTGTTCATAGGTTTTTGGGTTAATGTCTGGATCCCCAATTCCATTCCATTCATCCACAAATCTGTTTTTATGCCAGTACCAGGCTGCTTTTATTACTGTAGCTCTATAGTATAACTTGAAGTCAGGGATGGTATGCCTCCTGAGGTTCTTTTGTTGATCAAAAATTGTTTTGGCAATCCTGGCTTTCCTGTTATTCCAAATGAAATTGAGTATTGTTCTTTCAAGGTCCAAAAAATATTGTGTTGGGATTTTGATGGACAGTGCATTGAATCTGGTTGCCTTTGGTAGAATTGCCATTTTTACTATGTTGATCCTACCAATCCAGGAACATGGGAGATCTTTTCATTTTCTGATATCCTCTTCAATTTCTTTGTTCAGTGATTTAAAACTTTTGTGAAATAGATCTGTTACTTCATTGGTTATAGTTACTCCAAGGTATTTAATGCTATTTGCACCTATTATAAAGGGTGATGTTTCCCTTATTTCTTTTTCAGCCCTGTTATCTTTATTATATAGGAGGAATACTGATTTGAATTAATCTTGTATCTGCTACATTGCTGAAGGTGTTTATCAGCTGTAGAATTTCCCTGGTAGAATTTTGTGGGTCACTTATATCATCTGTAAATAGAGGTAGTTTCACTTCTTCTTTTCCAATTTGTATCCTCCTAATCTCCTTTTGTTCTCTTATTGCTTTACCTCAAACTTCAAGAAGCATATTGGGTAGATAAGGGGAGAGTGGACATCCTTGTCTTGTTCCTGATTTTAGTGGGATTGCTTTGAGTTTTTCTCCATTAAGTTTGATGCTGGCTGTCGGCTTCTTGTAGATTGCCATTATTATATTGAGATATTGTCCCTGTATTCCTGATCCCTCCAGAGCTTTTATCATAAAGAAGTGTTGGATTTTGTCAAAGGCTTTTTCAGCATCTAAGGATATGATCATGTGGTTTTGTTCCTTTAGTTTGTTTATATGATGGATAACGTTTACAATTTTTTGTATGTTAAACCAACCCTCCATTTCTGGGATGAAGCCTACTTGGTCGTGGTGGATAGTATTTTTTATATATTGTTGTATACGGTTTTCTAAAATTTTGTTGAGAATGTTAGCATCAATATTCATGAGGGAAATTAGTCTGTAATTGTCCTTCTTTGTTGTGTCTTTGAGTGGCTTGGGTATTAGGGTAATTGTGGCCTCATAAAAGGAATTTGGCAATAATTCTTCATTTTCTACTTTGTGAAATAGTTTGAGGAGTAATGGTAGTAATTCTTCTTTGAATGTCTGGTAGAATTCTGCACTGAAACCATCTGGACCTGGGCTTTTATTTTGGGGAGGATTTTAATGACAGCTTCAATTTCCTTAAGGGTTATAGGCCTGTTTATGTAATTAATCTGTTCTTCATTTAATTTTGGTTAATGGTACCTGTCCTGAAAGCTGTCCATTTCTTCTAGGTTTTCCATTTTTGTGGAATATAGATTTTCAAAGTATGATCTGATAATTCTCTAGATTTCCTGGGGGGTCTGTAGTTAGTTCCCCTTTTCATTTCTAATTTAGTTTATTTAGATACTCTCTCTCTCTGCTTTTTGATTAGTTTTCAAAAGAGCTATCTATCTTGTTGACTTTCTCAAAGAACCAACTATTGATTCATTGATTCTTTGTATTGTTCTTTTTCTTTCAATTGTATTGATTTCAACTCTAAGATTGATTATTACCTGCTGTCTACTCATTCTAGGTGAGTTTGCTTCTAATTGTTCTAAGGCTTTCAGCTGAGCTGTTAGTTCTCTTGTGTGGGATTTCTCCAGGTTTTTCATATAGGTATCTAGTGCTATGAATTTTTCTCTTAAGACTGCGTTTATTGTGTCCCACAAGTTTGGGTCCATTGCGGATTCATTTTCATTAAATTTTAGGATACTTTGTTTTCTTTCTTAATTTCTTCCTTGACCCAGAGGTAGTTCTGCTGAGTGATGTCTAGTTTCCATGAGTTGGTAGGCTTTCTGTGATTTTGATGTTGTTGAATTCTACCTTTAGGCCCTGGTGGTCCGATATGTTACAAGGGATTATTTCCATTTTTGTATCTGCTGATATTTGCTTTATGACCAATTCTGTGGTCAATTTTAGAGAAAGTTCCACGAGGAGCTGAGAAATATGTATATTCCTTTACATTTGAGTGGAAGCTTCTGTAAATATCTATTAAATCCATTTGCATCATAACCTCTGTTAGACTCCTTATTTCTCTGTTGAGTCTCTGTCAGGCTGAACTATCCAGGCATGAAAGCAGGGTATTGAAGTCTCCCACTATTAGGGTATGAGAGTTGATGTGGGATTTGAGTTTTAGCAGTGTTTCTTTTACATAGGTAGGTGCCCTTATATTAGGGGCATAAATATTCAGGATTGAACTCTCTTAACCAATTTTTCTTGTGATGAATAAGAAATGACCAAACTTGTTCCCTTTAAATGCTTTTATCTTAAAGTCTACTCTGTTCGATATTAGGATGGCAACCCCAGCTTGTTTCTTAGGGCCATTTGACTGGAAAATCTTTTCCCAACCCTTTACTTTGAGCCTGTGTCTGTCTTTGTGGTTGACGTGTGTTTCTTGTATTCAGCAGAAGGATGGCTTCTGTTTTTGTATCCATCTTGTTAGTGTGTGTCTTTTTATAGGTGAGTTGATTCCATTGATATTAAGGGATATTAGTGACCACTGATAGATATTTCCTGCTATTTTTGGTTGTAGCTTGTTTGTATTTCCTTTCTCTAGGCTATTCTTCTGTGGGATTATTGATTGTTTGTTGTTTCATTGGTGTATCTGGGATCCTTAGTTTGGAGTTTTCCCTCTAATGCTTTCTGGAGGGCTGGATTTTTCGAACTGTATTGTTTCGGTCTGACTTTGTCATGAAATATCTCGTTTACTTCATATGTGGTGATTGATAGTTTTGCTGGGTATAGTAGTCTAGGTTGGCAGCCATGCTCTCTTAGTGACTGTATAACTTCTGCCCAAGCCCTTCTAGTTTTTTTTGTTTCCATTGAATAGTCAGGAGTTATTCTGATGGGTCTGCCTTAATCAGCAAGTTGGCTCTTTTCTTTTGCCGCTGTTAAAATTTTTTCTTTGTTCTATATTATTTTTGGCTTGATTATTAGGTGGCGCGTTTATTTTTTTGGGGAGGACATATCTATTTGGTGTTCAGTAACCTTCTTGTATCTTTATAGGCATTTCCTTTGTCAGGTTAGGAAAGTTTTCTTCTATGATTTTATTGAATGCATTATCTGTGCCTTTGAGCTGGTATTTTCCTTCTTCCATTCCTATTATTCTCAAGTTAGGTCTTTTAATTGTGTCCCAGATTTCCTGAACATTTTGTGTTATGGCTTTTTTGGGTTTAGTATTTTCTTTGACTGATGTATCTATTTCCGCTACTGAGTCTTCCCCTCCAGAGATTCTCTCTTCCATCTCTTGGATTTTGTTGGTTATGCTTGTATTTGTCCTTCCATCTCTTTTCTTCAGGTTTTCTATTTCCATCTTTGCCTCATTTTGTGCCTTTTTTATTGCTTCTATTTCAGTTTTTAGTTCCTGGAATGTTTCTTTCATTTTTTGCTTTACCTTTTCTTGGTTTTCTTTCAAGGATTTGTTCATCTCTTCCAATTATTTGTATTTTCTTCTATTTCTTTAAGGGAATTTTTTATATCTTCTTTGAAGGCTTCAATGATCTTCATAAAAATGTTTTTCATATTGTTTCCTTCTGCTTCCTCTTCATTGCTCTGTTCAGGTCTTGTAGTTGTAGAACCACCAGTTTTCCGGAGTTGCCATGTTGTTCTTTATATTATTATATGTATTTTTGCACTGGCGTCTTCCCATTGTTTCAGTGGTTCAGGATTAGGTGGCTCCTAGTCAGTTGTGGCAAGAAGGCTTGTGTGTCTCCTGTCTGCTCTGAGCAAGGAGTCTGCTCAGTCTCTGTCTCTGCTCTAGGCAGTGGTCTGAATTTCAAGACCGTAGTCCTTCTCTGATGATGCAGTTTTCCCTGTAGGTGAAGCAGGCTGTGCAGTGTCACCTTTTTTAGGAGTGGCTGGAGGAGCCCCTCACAGCCAAATCCTAGTCCTGTCTGCTAAGGAGTGTCTGGGGCCAAGCACCACAGACCAATCCTGGTCCCAGAATACAACTTTCCAGGCAGGGTATTCGTTGCTGGGTGTGCTCACCTCATTTCTCCTCTGGATGGAGTCTGAATTTCAAAGTCCTCAGTTCTTCTCTGCTAATGCAGTTTGAGGTAGGGCTGGCTGTGCAAGGTCCCCTCTTTTAGGAGTAGCTGGAGGAGCCCCTCTCAGCTAAACCCTAGTCCTGTCTGCTAAAAAGTGTCTGAGATCAAGTACCACAGACCAATCCTGGTCGTCTGGTAACACAACTTTCCAGGCAGGGAATCAGGCACCAGGGCCTGCTCACCTCACCTCTCCTCTGGACAGAGTCTGAATTTCCAATATGTACATATTAAAACTGCTGTTGAAGACAGTCTAGTCAGTCTATTTGCTTGTTTATTGATTATGATACCATTTGCTTCCTTTGTATTTTTTATTTGTTCTGCATTATCCAGTCTAGTATAAATAAATAGCTAATGAATGTATCTTCTTATGGGAACCCACAGTGACTCCAGGTTGTAGCTTGATTCTATATTGACTTAAGGTCAGAAAGTTCAAACTTATTTTGCTTCTCTCTCCTGAGTAACAGGATGTTTGGCCTACTAGATGTTTTGTGAATTAAGGAGGTGTTTACCCTTGTCTGTACCTTGAACTATGGTATCTTGCAGCGTGGGAGGTCTTTTTGCCTCATTGCTTCTGTATAAAAAGTCCCTGAGAACTGAACTAGGGGCTTCTACTGTTTGACTGAAACAGTACTGATTTCAGTCTTTTATTTTCTGTCTCTTGACTATTTTATCAGTCTTCACTCCCCTGTTCAGGACTGTTAGACAGATTGGGTGAGACCTGACAACTGCTGTATAGACTGTCCCTTCATACATTTAATTATTACCATTTCCTTGCTTGTTTTTTTATTTTTACACAGTACTCTTTGTCTGGCTCTGCTCTTGTTTCAAGTGTTTCCCCTTTATGTTAGTCTGTGGAACTCACTGTTTTATGTCTTATTTGAAGGTCTATGATTGATTGTATTTTAAGAAATACTTGGATCTAGGTTTATGTTTTTCTACTGGAATAGATACTTTTTCCAATGCCACTGTTTGAACAGACTGTCTTGTGTACAACACATGCTTGTGATGTTTTGGTGACATTTTTGCTTCTCTATCCTGAATAACAGGATGTTTGTTCAAAGGTGTGGCTACTAAATGCTTTGAGAATTAAGGTGTTTGCTTTTGGGCAGGTTTTGGATCTGCTGTTCTATTGCATTGGTCTGATCTGGAATCACACTGAGACAGCACAAGCATTACAACAGTTTTCTGGGGCTGCTCTATGCACAGGAAATTCGTGTCAGATAAATTTTACATTTGTCTTTACTATTTCTGTGAGGATTATTATGGGAAGTTTAAATGTCATAAAGCTTGACATGATAATATAAATCACTTTTAGAAATACTACAAATTTCCAAATATCATGTTTCTTTTCATTTGTATGAAATGTCTTTCCATGTCCTAGTTACTCCAGGGTTTTTAAATTTTGTTTCCTGTCTTCTTTTTATTTATGATTCAGGTTTTTGGTAAAGGTTCTCTAAAAGAACAACAGGTGCTCTGAAGCACTAAGCCATCTTTCTTTTTTTTTTTTTTTTTCTTTATTTATTTTGTATTTATCAAGAAAAACAGTAAAATGAGTTCAAAATGCTGATAAGTTAACAATAACTATAAAGAAGATAAAAATCATAAGCATGACTTATCAAGGGTGATAATGCAAATAAGATTGCTACACATATATTTACTTTGTGTTCAGCTTTCCCTTTGAATTTTTTTTCATCCCTGTATATCCTTATTCAAGGTCCCTTCCCCCTCCCACCACATCAGGTCATTTTTTCTTCTCCACAACTCCCCATCCCCTCCCTGGGCAGGGAGCAGACAGACCTATGGTTCCACTGACCCAATAATGCTTGGATCAGTCTCCACTCCTGGCAAATCCAGTTTTGTCCCCCCTCCCTCAAGAGTGAGTCAGGTGTTCCTATAGTTGGAGTGGGATCTGAAGGGTCAGTCCAGGGTGTTTCTGATCCCAAGCTGTTCAGTGGTTGTGGTTTGCAGCTTGGCCATGCTTGACCTTTTCTCTTGTTTGTTTGTTTAGAGACCACTAATGAGTGAGTACATCCCCTGCTTATCTTTCTGAGTTTGTGATACCTCGCTCTGGAGGATATTCTCCAAATCCATCCATTTGCCTGCGAATTTTAGGATATCATTTTTTCTTACTGTTGAGTAATACTCCATTGTGTAGATGTACGACAGTTTGTTAATCCATTCTTCAGTTGAGGGACATCTAGATTGTTTCCAGGTTGTTGCTATTACAAACAATGCTGCTATGAACATAGTTGAGCTAATACCTTTGGAGTGTGACTGTGCATCTTTAAGGTATACACCCAGAAGTGGTATTGCTGGGTCCTTGGGGAGATTGATCCTCAATTTTCTGAGAAACCACCATATTGCATTCCAAAGTGTAAGCCATCTTTCAAGTCCTCTATTAAGTTTAATTTTGTGAGGAGCAGTAATAGAAAATATAACTTTTTTATCTAAAAAATCCAAAATCTTGACTATATATAGGCACTTATTATTTCTTAATAAATTTTTCTTTCATTGTTGAATGCTTGTGTATATTTCTAAACATAAAAATATAACCTACTCAGTCTATATGTTTTCAGGGATGAACATTTGGTAATGGATAGCCATATGATGTACTCTTTTCTGGGAAATACTATTTCTTCAGCTCTCAGAATTCCTTTGTGTTTGACTTGGGTTGAGGCCTAATGAGCTTTCTCTCTTCCATGTTAGCATGTCTCTTGGTGTTGTTCTTGTTCTACTCATGTTTAGGCAGCCATGTTGTACTAGTTCATGCTTGTAGCTTCACTGACATTTCTAGGAGACAGTGTCACAGCAAACATCCTGTTCTCCTGGCTCTTATACTATTTCTGGCCCCTCTTTTCTCAGTGATCCCTGAGCCATAGGAGTTGTATTGCTTATGTGTCATTGGGGAGCTAGCATCACAAGTATACTTTTTGACTTATTATTGTTTTTTGTAATAATCTCTGTGTGTTTAAAGGAGCTTTTCTTGATGAGAATGAGAACTACATTTATTTGTGGAAATAAGGAAAATATTTAGAATGCAGTTAGGTATTATGTTCATTTAGTAAAATAATGATTGTAGGTTCTCCTCCAAGATCCATGCCTTTACTAACTCTAGGGAAGCAGCTAGGTTTCCAGTACAAGGCATGTTTTCCCTGTTGCTAAGAGGGTCTTAAGTTTAATTAGAAGCTGTTGGTTATCACCAGGGTTTGTGTGCTACTCTTGTACCCTTAGGATTATCTCACAGTTCAGATCATTGTTGTTCACAGGTGTCATTGCTGGGTAGGACTGTTGCTTGCTTCCTTCCTTGGAAGGTTGCATGTAACCTTCTGTTACCAAAAAAGCTGATTCACAGAAGAAGGTGTAAGTTCTGATCCATCTCGAGACCTCTGGCTTCTGTGACTGAAATGTATGGCCTCTTCAACAGCTGGGACTCACCTTCTACCTCTGGGAGGCAACCATGGACAACAGCAATAGTCTGTAATGTTTTGGGAGTATCTTGGATACCTGTGACCAACCACTTCAAAGCATGCTTCTTATACTAGTGGTGGTGGTTTCATTAGAAAATCTGTGGCTTCCATTGTCATCCCAGATATGAAATTTTGATTTATGCTCTAAATATATATATATTCAGATTTATATATATTTTACACATTTTTTCTTAGATGGATACTATTCAATGAATGGATGGATTTCTACTGACTGTCTAAATATCCTTAACCTTCTCCTTCTATGTTTATATCTGTCCCTTCTCCATAATAAAATCCTCACCCATTTTCCCTTCATATCACTTGTTTCCTTTTACACCATCTCTATTACTCCCCTGCAACCTACAGTGATCTCTTTTGACTTTTCTGGTTATTACAGTCACTGCAGATTGTAAACTCACATCTGATTATTTGGAATAAGAACTTCCTATTAGAGAACATGCAATGTATATCTTTCTGGGTCTGTGTTACCTTACTCAGTTTGGTCTTTTCTAGGTCCATCCATTTAGCTTCAAAATTCATGATTTCATTTTTGAATTAGGTTAATGGTATGCCATAGTTATATGTACTACATTTTTCACTATGCATTTGTTGGATGAAGGTTGTTTCCCTCTTGTAGCTATTGTGAGTAGAACAGCAATGAACATTGGTGAGCAAATATCTGTGGAGTAGGATGTTGAATCCATTGAGCTTATGCCAAGGAGTGGAGCAGTGGCTTATCTGCTAGATTTAAATAGCTTGAGGATTTATTTATTAAGTGAGGATTTTCTTTGATTTCTAGAGTGGTTATTTTTTTTTAATTCATTGTGGTTTTGTTTTTGATGTTCTTGCCACTTGGGTTGTTGGGAACATTTCTCTTCCTTCTCTGTGAGAATTAGTGATTTGCTGACTTGCCCATGGATGATTACTTTCTAGTTTTTATGTATTTACCTTTTCTTCCTATGAAGCTTATTGTTTCCCATGTTCTCATGAATAATTCCTCTGATTTTCCTGTATATATTTTGCCTTTGGTATATTGTCTGCTTCCCTGCTTTGCTGAAATGAATTATTCTACTTCATTAATATCTTGAACTGCATGCACTTACATTCCCATTTTTTTTATATATAATATGGTTCATAGTGATTTTTTTCTCCAAGCTTCAAATTTTGATCTGTACCTTCTGGCTTTGCAATCACTGACCAGACAACTGGTGTGTTCTGTTGGGTCTTTTCATGTGGTTTTGTATTGTTCTCTAACAGGTTTCAGTATTAATTTTTGCTTTTTTTCTTCTTGACCCTTTATATTAAAGAGTGGCAAGCCATCTATTCATTGTTCCTGAAGAGAAACTCAAAGAAGAAAAACAGAAAGAAATGGATGGTTCTCTAGTAATCATGACTCAGGTCAGTCATCATATCCACTCTTATTCCAGCAATGTTATATATTCAGACATTGAAAACCTTTAATTTTCTGCTTCTCATACCTTTAAATTTTTTATAATTAAAAATGTTCAAACAAAATCACTCACCGAGATTAACCAAAACTACAGACTATACAACTCTGTACTTTTATACAGTTAGAGTCATCCTTGGGAACAGATACTTTGGAGCCTCACATGGGATTTTATATTTTTGCTATTGAATATATTTTTGTGAACTTAACTACTACAAGAAAGAAAAAACTGGGACTGAATTAGAGCTATAAAAGCACTTAGCTTCATATTCTTTTTCATAACTGGTGTTCAGTAACTGCATCCAGTCTACCTCAACCCTGGTATTTAACCTTTCTTCTTCTCTTTTCTCCATGTTCTGCTCTGCCCACATATACATTGTTTGCATATACACATATTGTTGGCTAGATTCTTTATATGCGGGAAAATGAAGTTTCTTCTTTCTGACACTGTATGACTTCATTTAATACTTTGACTTCATTTACATACTCTGAGTCCATCCATTTTCCTGTGGATTATTACATGTTCTATTCAGCTGGATAGTATTCCATTTTATATGTGTACCATTTTCATTATCCCTTCATATGTTGATAGACAGTTAATTTGATTACAATACTTTGCTATGATGAATGCAGCAGCAGTAAACATGAGTTGTAAATATTTCAATATTGTGGTATGTAGTTTTTATGCCCAGATCACAGAATCCCCCAAAAGACTACCAAGAAGTCAAAATTTGTATGTAAAAGCAAAGAGTCTTTATTCAGGCTTAAGCTTAGACTCTCTACCTAACAACTACAGTGGTTAGAGCAGAAAGTGGCTAGCTAGCGCAGGGTAGTGTTTTTGTAATAATAGAGTTTGGGGTGAGGGGATTTCCAGGGTTCAGGACTCTGATTGGCTGACATTTCTCTAGAGATGTCTTAGTGAGATTTCATGGGATGAGTGCATGCTGGGCTCAGAGAGCTTTGGTGATCTTATCTAGTCTTATCAAATGTTTGGAATGTCAGGTACTTTCCCTTAGATGCTGGCTTGTGGTGTCCACTTATGGTTTTTCCTGGAAATAGTAGGTGCTGCCAGTAACTAAGACTTAGACATATTGTCTGGCTAGTTTTTATTAAGCTTATCATGACATCTGTGTAGTCAACCTGTTCTGGGCCCTACATTCCCTACAATGAAAGGACCCCAGAATGAGGCCTGCCTGCCCAGGGTTTTAAGGTAATGGGACTTAAGAACAAATCACTAACACATTTTTCTAGGACAGTGACATTTGCATATATTGCTATTCTTAAGGTCCTGTAGTTCTGATCTTTGAATACAACCAGATTTATATATGAATAATAACTTTTTTGTATTTTTTATTATAATGAATAAAGTCATATTTTTAATCCATGTATACCCTTTGTTCAGACTCCCATCCCTCTCCCACCCTCCCACCCCCAATAACTCTCTCTTCCCCATCACTTTTTCTCCTCCCCAGCAACAACAGGAGGTCCCAAGGTGGCTTAGTTCAGCATCCACTCCAGGCAGATCCGCTTTCCCTACCCCAACATCAAGTCTGGGTCAGGTGTTCCTCTGGAGGGAATGGGCTCCAAGGTGCCTGTCTAAGGTGTTTCAGATCCCAAGCTGTTCAGTGGTTGTGGTTTGCAGCTTGGACATATTTTGCTTTTTGCTTTTTTTGTTTGGAGTCCACTAATGAGTGAGTACATCCCCTGCTTATCTTTCTAGGTTTGTCATACCTCGCTCAGGAAGATATTCTCCAAATCCATCCATTTGGCTGCAAATTTTAGGATATCATTTTTTTCTTACTCCATTGTGTAGATGTACCAAAGTTTGTTAATCCATTCTACAGTTGAGAGGTATCTAGGTTGGAGTTTTTCCTCTAATGCTTTCTGGACGGCCAGATTTGTAGATACATATTGTTTAAGTCTGACTTTGTCATGAAATATCTTGTTTACTCCATCTATGGTGATTGATAGTTTTGCTGGGTATAGTAGTCTAGTTTGGCAGCAATGCTCTCTTAGTGTCTGTATAACTTCTGACCAAGACCTTCATGCTTTCATTATTTCCATTGAATAGTCAGGTGTGATTCTGATGGGTCTGCCTTTATAGGTAAGTTGGCCCTTTTTTTTGCAGCTCTTAAATTTTTTTCTTTGTTCTGTATGTTTTGTGGCTTGATTATTATGTGGCAAGCAGACTTTTTTGGGGGGGTCAAATCTATTTGGTGTTCTGTAAGCTTCTTGTATCTTCATAGGCATTTCCTTCTTTAAGTTGGGAAAGTTTTCTTCTGTGATTTTATTGAATACATTATCTGTGCCTTTGAGCTGGTATTCTTCTCCTTCTACTATTCCTATTATTCTCAGGTTAGGTCTTTGTGGTATCCCAAATTTCTTGAACATTTTGTATTATGGCTTTTTTGGTTTTAGTATTTTCTTTGACTGATGTATCTATTTTCACTACTGAGTCTTCCACTCCAGAGATTCTCTCTTCTATCTCTTAGATTCTGTTGGTTATGCTTGTATCTGTATTTCCAGCTCTTTTCTTCAGATTGTCTATTTCCACCTTTGCCTCATTTTGTAAAATTTTTTGGTTTACCTTTTCTTGTTTTTTTTTTTTTTTTTTTTTTTTTTTTTTTTTTTTTTTTTTTTTTTTTTTTTTTTTTTTTTTTTTTTTTTTTTTTTTTTTTTTCCAAGGATTTGTTCATCTCTTCCAATTTTTTGTTTGTATTTTCTTCAATTTCTTTCAGGGAATTTTTCATATCCTCTTTGATATGAAATCTACATAGAGGCGTTTTTTTTCTGTTGTTTCCTTCTGTTTCCTCTTCATTGCTCTGTTCAGGTCTTGTAGTTGTAGAACTACCAGTTCCTTCTGGTGTTGCCTTGTTGTGCTTTATATTGTTATATGTATTTTTGCACTGGCGTCTGCCCATGGCTTCAGTGGTTCACAATTAGTCAGCTCCTAGTCAGTTGTGGCTAGAGGGCTTGTGTGTCTTCTCTCTGCTCTGAGCAAGGGTTCTGTTTGATCTCTGACTATGCTATGGAAATGAGTCCAAGTTTCAAAGGCCTCAGACCTTCTCTGATGATGCAGTTCGGCCTGGAGGTGGGGCCTGGCCATACGAGGTCCCTTCTTTTAGGGGTCACTGGAGGAGGGTCCTCACAGCTAAAGCCTAGGACCTGTCTGCTCACAAGAGTCTGAGATCAGATCCTTGAGTATAACCTGATCCCAGAGAGGAATTCTCCGGACAGGTGGCCCAGGACTTGGAATCTGCTCACCTCTGATTCTGCTCTGGACAGGGGTCTGAGTTTCAAAGGCCTCCAGGAATAACAATTTTTAAGGCCATATATCTTTGGGTCTGCATAAAGAAAGTCAAGTATCTTATCTTATTGCAGAACCATTTTAGTTAACAAATCTATCAATTGACAACTCTGGGTCCAATATCCTAGTATGTCAAAGGGCATTACAGTTAGCCATTTTGTCCCTTATGCCAGAAAGTTTCCTTTTGACTCAGCATTTCAACCTGTTGTGGGCAGAGATCCGTAACTGCTTCAAGCCAGCACTGAGGCCTTGATGACAGAGCCCAAAAAGCCTGAAAGGCTAGTCAGAGTCTATTTATCAGAAGCATATAGTTATCTGGCCCAGTTGTAGAGACAGGAAACAATTACATTGTCCAGGCTGGTACACATTGACTTTCAGCAAGTCCAGAGCTCATAGTACTTTGGAGCAGCTTGTAGTCAGCAACTGATGCTTAAATGTGTCTCTAGCCAAGTGAGAAATCTGCTGAGACAAGTTAAAACTAGGAATAGAAGTTAGAATTTATGTACTTGTTTGGAAATTTTAGGCCTATAGTCTTAATAATTATGAAGGGCAGAAGTCCCAAGACCAGGAGAGAGAGAAATACCATCTTCAGGAAATGATACGTGGGGAAAACTTTGGCTGTATTTATCTGGAGTTCTTTTGACCTCTGTGAACTAGATCAAAGTTTTATGATTCTCTTGATTCTCTGGAGCTTATGAAAATTCTTATTTTACAAAAGGACATAAAAGTTTTATATATATTAGTACTACCAATCTGTACTGAAATCTATATCATAGAAAAAGTAGGTAATGGGTGTCTGTAAAATAGTAGTAGACTCATACATTTGAGTGCTAGCAAAAACTACAGATTTGAGTTAAAAGCATATACCTTTTCTTCTGTCCAGAGAGCCAGGTATAGATTGGACAGATATGTCTCTGGCCTGATGAGAAACACATTTAATTTTATATTTAGAAGACAATTGAAAAAAATCTAAAATCTTGAGCTTGTGACCCAAACAGTATCAGAACTCTATTAATGTTAAATTCCAAACTTTTGAGAGGTTTATAGTGGGGGAGGGAGTAATCTGAAGCAATTAACTCATATATTTATACCTTTGTAACTAGTATTTATATCTTAAATCATTTTCTGGGACCCTCAAAGCTTATAAGCTTTCACATCCTCAGACCTTCATATATCTTAGAACATTTTTTAAATCCTCAAAAGTTTCATAGACTTTTATATCCTCAAACATTTTGTCAGATCCATATTTGAATCTTTACAATTTACTTAAACTTTCATATCTTAGAATACTTTTTTATCAAGAGACCTAGTAGGTTTAGAAAAAGCAAGGCTTTTCTGCTAACACATACCCCACAAGCTGACCTTTAATGCTGGTTCTAACACAGAAACAAAGCAAATAAACTGCAGTATCCAGTCAATGATTTAGAGAAAGTTATTAACCTTCAAGCCTAAAGTTATCTGTGTGGCTATCAAAGGAAAGAACTGTTTACGTCACGTACGCACTGAAATCTTGTACCTACATCAGGGAGTTCTGCATCTTTACTACTCCTGGGTCTGGAGTTGTTTCTCCCAGGTAGCTGTAACAACCAGGATAAGAGCCTCTTGTGTTTGGTACCCACTTCTTGTTAAGGCAGGTTACTTAAACAGTTTGTGGTTTTTCCACTCATTAGAAATTCATCACAATCTCAGAAAGATAAGCAGGAGATGTACTCACTCATTAGTAGTCTCTAAACAAACAAACAAGAAAAAAAGCCAAGCATGCCCAAGTGGCAAACCACAACCTCTGAACAGCTTGGGATCAGAAACACCCTGGACTGACCCTTCAGATCCCACTCCAACAATAGGAACACCTGACTCACTCTTGAGGGAGGGGGGACAAAACTGGATTTGCCAGGAGTGGAGACTGATCCAAGCATTATTGGGTCAGTGGAACCATAGGTCTGTCTGCTCCCTGCCCAGGGAGGTGATGAGGAGTTGTGGAGAAGAAAAATGACCTGATGTGGTGGGAGGGGGAAGGGACCTTGAATAAGGATATACAGGGATGAAAAAAAAAATTCAGAGGGAAAGCTGAACACAAAGTAAATATATGTGTAGCAATCTTATTTGCATTATCACCCTTGATAAGTCATGCTTATGATTTTTATCTTCTTTATAGTTATTGTTAACTTTTCAGCATTTTAAATT
>PVIH01018836.1:9635-37331 GCA_004025045.1 Sigmodon hispidus
CATGGCTTATCAAGGGTGGAAATACAAATAAGATTGCTACACATACATTTTTTTGTGTTCATCTTTCCCTCTGAATTTTTTTTTCCATCCCTATATATCCTTATTCAAGGTCTCTTCCCCCTCCCAACACATCTGGTCATTTTTCTTCTCTGAAACTCCCCATCCCCTCCCTGGGCAGGGAGCAGACAGTCCTATGGTCTCACTGACCCAATAATGCTTAGATCAGTCTCCACTTCTGGCCAAATCCAGTTCTTTCCCCCCCCCTCAAGAGTGATTCAGGTGTTCCTATAGTTGGACTGGGGTTTGAAGGGTCTATCTATTCAATATAGTTCTCAAAATTTTAGCTAAAGCAATAAGAGAAAAAAAGAGATCACTGGGATACAAATTGGAAAAAAAAAAGAATTGAAACTATCTCTATTTGCAGATAATATGATTATAAACGTAAGTGGCTTAGTTCAGCATCCACTCTAAGCAGATCTGCTTTCTTCACCTCAACATCAAGACTGAGTCAGGGTTTCTTTTGGAGAGAACCGGCTCAAAGGTGCCAGTCTAAGGTGTTTCAGATCCCAAGCTGTTCAGTGTTTGTAGTTTGCAGCTTGGACATGTTTTGCTTTTTGTTTTTTGGTTTGGTTTTTTTGTTTGTTTGTTTGTTTAAAGTCCACTAATGAGTGAATACATCCCCTGCTTATCTTTCTGGGTTTGTGATACCTAACTCAGGTGGATATTCTCCAAATCCATTCATTTGCCTGGAAATTTTAGAATATTTTTTCTACTGTTGAGTAGTACTCCATTGTGTAGATGTACCACAACCATATCACCCTGAATGTGCCCGATCTGGTCTGTTCAATGCTTTTTCAAAAAGTTTGTTTTTCTTTGATTTCACCCATTGCACACCACATTAAAACCTATTATTGCTGATGTAGACTTCAGAAGTTAAGGGTCATTTATTCATCTTCTTTAGTAAATTATTAATGAAAAGTGAATTTATCCTAGTATAATTGACTTTACATAAATATTTTTCTTAATGACTTGTAACAATCTGAAAAATATATACTTTTTGTGTTGGAAATAAGTCAGGAAAATATATAACAACCTTTACATCCACTTAAAGAAAACTACTTAATAATTTTTAGTATCTAAAATGTAAAGTGGAGCTATGATGAGGAAAACGATCAAAAATTTAAGAAAAATGATTTGTCAAATTGTGAAAAGAAAAACAATGCCTTTTCTAAAGATTGTGCCATCTTGGTTTCCAAGTGCATTTATCAACTAAGACTAGATTTGAAGAGCTAACCTGGTAAAAAGTAGGGCAAAGCATCTACTGTTCATGTAAATGTGTAATAATTATTTATTAAAAATAAAGTAGTAATAAGCAAAATGCAGAAAATCCTGTCATCAAAAATAAAACCACCTGAAGTATACACTCATAAATAGCTCAGAGAGACAAAACAATAAGGGGCAAAAACAACCTCAAATAGACAATTCAAAAGAGGAAAACTTGGAGTCCAGAAATGTCTATTCTTCATCTTACTAAATCACCATGTGTCTGAGGTAATTCAGTTACCATGTATATAATTCTTCCCTTAATTCAATTATATCAAAATGACAATTAGGAGAAAAAACAGCTTGAAAGAAGATTTTAAAAAAAGTTTGTTTAAATTCCTATCCATCTTCTCTTTTATAGATTAACTATGATGGATATTTATTTACCTTCATCCAGCCTTCTATGTTATGCTTCCATAAATGTGAGAATAGACTTTTTAAATGAGGCTATATTTTTATTTGTGGGAAAAGAGGAGTATTGTCTCTTTTTTTGCACAGTCTATAATAATTAGGATACCATGCTACAAGTAACAGTATTTTCAAATTTTAAATTTTTTAGAGTATATTTACATAACTAAAGCTAATTTATCTTTACCTGTCCACAATTTAAGTCTTTTGAATATGAAATCAGTAATAAATATAATTTCTCATATTTTTAACTATCAAGAAAGAAAATAAATTTTAGGATACCTAAGAACTGGACATCATAATTTAATACCTTTTTTATATTTAGTCCACAAGCTATGGTATATATGAAATAGAAGAGGAAATGTAATGTAGTAAACATATCTTATGAGATGTTTAATGTGGCAAGTATTTCTTTAAACATGTGTTTAGAGTCTAAATATAGGAATAGTATAAAATACACATGGAAAAATAAAACAAGTAACTAGATAATAGAAAAAATAAAGCTAGTTATGGAGGTTAAAAACGTGGATCAATAAATCAAAATACTATAACCAGGCTTCTCAGGAATGATTTCTAAAATATATAGAGAACTCAAGAAACTATATCCCAAAAACCTAAATAACCCAATTAAAAAAATGTGGCTCAGAACTAAAAAGGAAATTCTCAGCAGAAGAATTACAAATGGTTGAAAGGCACTTGAAAAAGTACTCAACATCTTTAGCCATCAGAGAAATGAAAATCAAAACAAATTTGAGATAACACTTTACACCTGTTGGAATTGCTAAGAACAAATACTCAGAGGGCAGTCTATGCTGGAGAGGATGCAGAGCAAGGGGAACACTCCTCCATTGTTGGTGGGAGTGTAAACTTTTTCAGCCACTCTGGAACACAAAATGGTTGTTCTTCAGAATACTGAGAATCACTTTCCCCAAATATCCAGCAGTATCACTATTAGGCATATATCCAAAAGACACCAATTGGTACCCCAAATACATTAGCTCAACAATGTTTATAGCAACATTCTTTGTAATAGCAAGAACCTGGAAACAATCTAGATTCCCCTCAAGTGAAGAATGGATTAACAAACTGTGATACAGTTACACAAGAGAGTACTACTCAACAGTAAACAAATAAAAAAAAATCCTAAAATTTGCAGGCAAATGGATGGATTTGGAGAATATCCTCCTGAATGAGGTATCACAAACTCAGAATGATAAGTAAGGGATGTACTCACTCATTAGTGGACTTTAGACAGAAGCAAAGAATATGCAAGCTGCAAATCACAACCCTGGAACAGCTTGGGACCAGAAGTAACTTGGGAGTCTCCTAGGAAGAGAAAATAGAGAAGATCTCTTTAACTAATTGGAAGCATAAGGGGCTGCAACCAAGAAGGGGTGGGAACAAATCATGTGAGGAGTTAAGAGGAACTACATGAAGTGAGAAAAGAAGAGAGATGGAGATCTTAATAGAGGTAGCCATTGTGGGGTTGGAAAAAGACTGGGTGCTAGGGAAACCTACAAGAAATCATAGGATGTTCCTATCTAGGTTTTCAACCATTAGCAAAGTTGTTGCATAACAGGACTTCCTCTATAATCAAATGAATAGCCACCCTAAATGTCATCACAGAACTTACATCCAACAATGAATAGAGGTAGAGGTAGGAATACATGGCTGAGTTCCTGGTCCAGCTGAGAGTGGGGAAGGGTGGGAGGAGTCTAAAGGAACAGAGGGATAGGAATTATGAGGAAAATTCTCACAGTAATGGCTGGCTGGCTGGAGCTCTGGGAAGCTGACAGAATCAAGAACAGTTACTGGGGAACCATCAAAAAAAGGAACTAGGCCTTCCAAGGATAGGAAACTGTCCACTGACAAAGGCAGTATTTGGAGCCTCAAGTGGAGGGATCTGACTGTGCTTCTTTGCATGGACTGCCACTTAGGAGTCCACTTCCTTCAGAGGAATACCTAAACCAATCTTGATATTGGGGTGAAGAAATTGGACTAGCCTTAAGTGGATGCTGAGCTGATCCACCTTGGGACTTCTTGTCCTTTCCGGGGAGGGAATAGGGGGTTGGAGAGGAGGGAGGCTGAAGGCTAATCGGGAGGGGTTGAGGAGAGGAAGGGATAGGGAGCCAAAAAATACATGGATAAAAAAGACTTTATTTTATAAATAAAAAACAAATATATTCTGCATATAGATTTCTTATTGTATGGTAATATATGTTGAATTAAAGATTGTAATATAATTGTATATTTTCTCTCATCTTTCCCTACCTTTAAACCTTCCCATATAACCTTTAATGATCTTTTTCAAATTTATATCCTATTTTTAGAAATTATTTTTAATACAGACTATTTTATTAATGTTGCTTAGGTAGGCTATGTATAATTTAATTTTAAAATATTCTCCTTCAAATATTTTTTTCTATTGCTAGGGGTAATCATTTTTTTGTATTTCTAGGGACTGGACAAGACCCTCACATATGCCAAGCAGGCTAAGGCCTAGTTATAACTCTATTGCTTTATTCAATCTTATTACATTTTCAATTATTTGATCAAGTATTAAATATTAATAAAGTAAAATTACTAAACTAAGAAAACTACAGGTTTTTATTGTTTATGTGGTTAACTTAACCTTAATAATGGCATATATTATTATTGATTTATCTAAGTATTTAAAGTGGATTTCTACTAACAATTACTAAATATGACATGACTTTAATGAGGCTCTATTTTTCATATATATGTATATATATCATTTAAAATAATTTTTTAACATACCCACCTCTGTTTCCCCTCCCTCCCTTATTTCCTGTCATCCCCAAGCTTACATCTTAATGATTACTTTTTTATTATATTTGGTGAATTCATTCTTCTTTGTAACACTCTCTTGTATTTGTTTAGGACCTAATTTTCTTTATATATTCAATTTGTTGTTTATCCTATTAACATAATATTTTCAATATTGTCCTCTTTACATGGTTCCAACAATATATAAGATGACCCAGCACAACATCTGATTAGCTGATTTGTTCCCAAAGTGCTAAGAGCCACCTAAAACTGCATCTATATCATGTAACCATAGATTAAAACAGGAAATTACATCATGCCACTTATACTTCCTTGATTAAACATTTTATAAGAATAAAAAATGTTTAGAAGCATTTTTTCAACATTTGAGTCAAAAGTTTTACAAATGTCAATGAAGGCAAAGCTCACTTCAAAATTTATTTTTCTTTTTCTGTAAATACTGAGCTGTTTTAGGAAATTATACTTTTTGGCCAGGAGTCATATTCCCTGTTTTCTATATAGTTTTATTTAAAAATTCAATTGTATTTAAAGCAATGAGAGCTTTCATTTCTTATTCATTCTTGTTCTTCAAAACAGGTTTAAACTTTGTAACCTTAGTGAACCTGGAGCTTTTTATGTATCTTAGGCTGCCCCACTATTCCCAAGGTTTAGCCTTTCAAGCTCTAGGAAAACAGATGTTTGCCACTCTTATTATCCTAAATAATGGACTGTTATAAGATTGTCATGTTTGTTGCTTCTGTCATGGCCCATCAATGTTTTGTTTTGTTTTGTTTTGTGATATTTTTCCCACCTGTGGTGACTGCATGGCTGTTCCTAGGAAAACTTTGTAAGTAATTTATTTAAGTTGAGTGACTCTATCAAGAGAAGACCTGAATACTAAGAGACACAATATAACATCTCCTTTTATACTGGCATCAGATTGTATCTCCTTTAATACTAGCATAAGATTGCAATATGCACAACATAACAACTTTTGTTCTGTGAAGCCAGTGAAATTGACAGATTATATTATCTTTAAGGCAATATAATTACTCTAACACATACACAAATATATCTTGACACCCCGATCAAAATACTGTCCTCTTATTTGTCATCTTTGATTATATACTGATGAGTGATTGAGTGACTGTAATATGGCAAAATTTAATAAATGAAAATGTACATTACTTGTCTTATGCATACCTTCCATCCATGTCATTTTGACAGTTATTCATGTTTCCACTGTCTAATGATAAGAATGAAAGAAACTTACCATTCTGGGAAACATTCTTTGCTCTGCCATGGAAGTTCATTGAAGGGTAGAGAACTGCTTTCACTTTTGAGTTATTTTAGACCAAGGACATCATGCATTCTGAGGAGAAATTTTCTGTTACTTAAATATAATGTAATATACCAAAAAATGATAACATTGAAAGAAAAAGAGTATTATGAGCATCCACAGAATAAAACATCCTATCGATTTGATCATCAAATTATTATTTATTTTTTGAATTTTTATATGTGACTTATTTTTGATAAGTTCCTGTCTAGATTTTTTTTCAGTAATAAAAGCACTTAATTCACTGAAGGGTCAGTGAATTTGAGATAGTGAACAACTAAATTAATTAACTCACATAACCACAAAATCTTTGCAATAGTTGTGAGTAATTTAGCAGTTAACATTACAGATACAAAATGAGTACATGAATTTGATATTTACTTGTAATGGTGATTTAACCACAATATTCTACAATAAGCAAGATATTTAATGGAATATTTCACTATTTTTTTAGGTACAAACTTTGAAACAAGATTTTTCTTATTCTGTTATGTCATTTTTTTTCTTTTTATTTACAATTTTTTTCTCCATATCTACCTCTGTTCTCCCTCCTTTCCCTCCTCCTAGTCACTCCCAGCAAATAAATAAATAAATAAATAAGTAAATAAATATTCTTTTTTGTTGTCAGGTATTCTCTTTAGGGCATACATGCATTTTTATTGTTCCCATTTTAGAGTTTTAGACACATACCACTAAAAAAGATTTACCACATATTTTTCAAGTGTATTAAGTAAGTTCTTTAACATATGACTAAGTTATTATAAACAGCCCATAATTCAATATGTATACTGTTCTCCTAAAAATTCTTTGTTTATTCACAGGTATTCATCTGTCCTGGCTAGTTTTATGTCAAATTATCAGAAGCTATAGTCATATAATGAGAAGAAACCACAATTGTGAAAATATTTTCATAAATCATGCTGTAAGCCAACAAGCCTGTAGGGCATTTTTTTAATTAGTGATCAATACTTAGGGGCAACCCTATTGTGTGAGATCACTGGAAGGCTGGTGGTCCTGAGTTCTGTAAACATGCATATTACTCAAGTCATAAGAAGCAATTCAACAAGGAGCACTCACCATGGCCTATTTATCAGCTCCTGCTTCCCATTTCCACCCTGTTTGAGTTTCTGTCTTCCTTCAGTGATCAACAGTGATGGGGAAGCATAAGTCAAATCTTTTATTCCCAAGTTGTTTTTGTTATAAGTCTTAGTAACACTAAGACTAAGACAGTGCCTAATCATCAATGTGATTTTATAGATACATACATATATACGTATATATATATATACATATATGTGTGTGTGTATATATATATATATACATATATATATATAATATATGGCATGTAAGGAAGGAATGAAAAAAACCATCAAGACTTTCTTAAGCTGTGATCAAAGATTTGAGTTTCCCTGAAGAATCCAAGGCTGTGTTGTACTGTGGCTTTTACTTCATCTGATGACCTTCTCTGTGCCAGACAATCTGCACCATAGCTTCAGTCTTGAGCATACCTGTATCTACACAGCTCTCATCTTATACAACAAGAAGGTGCCTATTATGGATTAATAACCTCATAAAACAGCGGGTATAAAGCCTGGTTTGTTAACAAAGGCCTTGACCAAAATGAATACATCTGCAATGTGGAAAACTGCTAGACCAATACAAGGAGTTGTTATTACTCCAACAGGAAATCTTCTCTATTTCAACACTTCTGTCCAAGTTCAGATTAAACAAAGAGGAGAGAAAACTAGAGAACAGTAATAAGATACCCAAATAAACCCCTTTCTCCCCAAGCTGCTTTAGTCATGGTGTTTTCTAACAATACTTACCTAACTAAATCAACTACTAACCATCAATGTGACTGTGTATGGAAGCAGAGCTCTTAAACAAGTAGATGAAGGTAAATAAGAACTGGTTGAATATATTAACTGTTTTATGAAGGCATTAAAGAAACTGTGGCAGCTATGACAAAGGACAGGGCTAACATGTAGCACAGATGCGTAGAACTCTTACTGAATTCAACCACATGGGCTAGCAAAGGGGCTTCTGATGCAGAGTTGTCGGAGTATCCTCTGCTCAGGCAACTTACACAGCCTGGAAACCCAGTCACTTAGTGGCTGTCATGGGGCCTGCTACAGCAGTCAGAACAGCATGGGTGGGTATGATTAGTATTGTAGAAACATTTGAGTTATTTCAATCAAATATTTCACAGGCAGCCAATAAATAGTCAAGAGCAATTTATAACTCTGGAGGAAGCTAGGGCCCCACTTTGCACCATGATTTTGTGAAATACGGATGAAAAATTACCTCTTCTGTGTTTCTCATGCAAACTTTTCTTCTAGTATGTAATATAGAGTAAGCCAAAATTATTTTCTTCTGCTTTTCTCAATTAACATTTTGGTAGTATACTTCAGAGTTGATGTTATCTGAATTAAGTAGTTTAAATATGTTGAGTGGATCTTTAAGCACACCACAGTGAGCACACTGGGGACATGTATTTTCCTGGAGAACTCAAAGGTGCTAGATCCTTCATGCAAAGAGAACCATTTCTCGTGTTCATTCTAGTTTATATTTTAATTTAAATCTTTAAGTTAAGTTTAAGCTTTAAAAAGTTCTTTTTGAAAATTGAGACACTATAGGATGATGTTTTATGGCCCAGTCTAGTCACAGTTAGAACATGCCTACCATTGCTTTCCTGGATGAGCAATCCTGAAGTCCCAGAGAATCACACAGACACTTATACTAAAGCAAAAAGAAGGGGTACAGAGTAAATGGACATTGGTCTACATAATGAAGAAAGTATACTAAATAAAACTGAAATAAAATAAAAATAATCTGTCAGAAGTGACTCCAGAATAAATTATTTTATATTAAAACAATCCTGAGAAGTATTTGGTGGTGAGGGTACAACAACTGCTTACATAAAAATTATACTTGAAAATACATCAGAAGACATAGTTATTCCTCTGTTGAAAATTATGCATTTATATAAATCCTATAATGTCCTTGTTAAACACACTGGAAAAGATTTTCAAAGAAAATTTTCTCATGTTTTACTATACATTAAAATTCATTCTATATGTGTGTTTTTCTGGTATGTATGTCTGTGTACATTGTGCTTGCAGATTCTAGAACAGAACATCAGTTCCCTTCTGTTTGGAACTAAGGATGCTTGTGAGCTGCTATGTGGGTGTTGTGAATCAAACTAAGGTCTTTGGCAAGATCAGCATGTATTCATATTCACTAAGATATTTTTCTGGGCCCTTTTCTTATATTCATCACAGTTTGACTACCATTGGTTTTATTTTTGCTCCACATTTCTAATTAAAACTACAACAGCTTTTATATTTATAAAATACTTAAAAATTATAAAAGTTGTGATTAGTCTTTCTCATAAATTGGTTTGCAATTACTTTAGAAGCTTTTGTTTGCAATTTAAACCAAGCACCTATATCTGTTTTTCAGGATAGTGCTTATTTTCTGCTAAATTAAATTTCTTACTCATTTATATATTTTTGAAAAATGGGAACTTTCTTTGATTCTTTGCATTGTCCATTGTAATCTTCTGATAAGAAAATAGCATCTCTGAAGAATGGATTAATAAACTGTGGCACATCTACACAATGGAGTACTACTCAGCAGTAAAAAAAAATGATATCCTAAAATTTGCAGGCAAATGGATAGATTTGGAGAATAGCCTCCTGAGTGAGGTATCACAAATCCAGAAAGATAAGCAGGGGATGTACTCACTCATTAGTGGACTCTAAACAAAAAAACAAACAAGAAGAAAGTAAAGCATGCCCAAGCTACAAACCACAACCACTGAACAGCTTGGGATCACAAACACCTTGGACTGACTCCTTGGATCCCACTCCTACTAGAGGAACACCTGACTCAGTTTTGAGGTTGCGGGGAGAAAACTGGATCCGCCAGGAGTGGAAAGTGAACTAAGCAATATTGGGACAGTGGGACCTTGGGACTGCCAACTGCCTGTTCAGGAAGGTGATGGGAAGTTGTGGAGAAGAGATAATGACCTGATATTGTGGGAGGGGGAAGGGACCTTGAATAAGGATATACAAAGATAGAAAGTGTGACTTCTTTGTTCATAATAATAAAATTTAAAAAAGTATAAAAAAAGGAAATAGTATCAGACTCCAGAGATAATGTTGATAAATACAGAGATTCTAGGTTAGTTTATTTTATTACTTAAACATATAAACACTTAACAAATCTAGTATGTCCTGTGTTTCATCATTCTTGATATAATTGTTAGAGATTGCAAAATTTAAGACATTTTATTCAGAAGTTTAAACTCTCATTTCTCCATGACCTTTCTTAATGTACTTCAATTTATGTGCACATGCACTACCTACAACATATAATTAAGGAAAGCTATCATTCTTGAGAGTCAGTTTATCCGAAGATAAATCTATACCATCCTTTAGCTTGAGAATATATCCAAATGTTACTTCATCTTACCACAGAGTCACTTGTTCAAATACATTTAATCCTGTTCTATTCATAAGAGCCATAAATTGGAATAAACCTAGGTGTCCCTCAACAGAAGAATGGATAAAGAAAATGTGGCACATTTAAACAAATTTTTTAACTCAGGCATTAAAAACAATCTTGAAATTCATGAGTAAATGGATGGTACTAGAAAAAGTCATAGTTTGTTATGTATTCTTTTACAATGCATATTAGCAGTTAAATAAATGATAACCAAACTACAATTCATGAAACCACAGAGGCAAGTTATATAGTAAGAGACCACGGTTTGGGAAGGCAGGATAACTCCATAGAAAAGGTAGCTAGAATAGAAATTTATGAATGGAGGTAGGTGGATACCAGATCAAAAGTATAATGTGGGAAATGGAAGAAAAGAGATACTGGATAAAGAATAATGTGAGAGACAGTTAAAATTTAGTTCTACTTAAGGGTTGTTTTGAAAAGTTATTATGGTAAAAGCTGTCTAAATACATTTACATTTATAAAGATGATTTATAATAAATTGATAAATAATGAGTGAGTCAGAGCACCAAATGGCCTTCTTTTGTTACCAAATGGTGATTCCACTTCCAATATATATATATATATATATATATATATATATATATATATAGTCTTCTTATGAAATGAAGCTGGCTATTCCTGTCCTTCAGACATATCCCACCACTGGAAAATTGGTTCCTAATTATGTGCCACAATTTAAAAATATATTCAGTGTTTATCTGTCTCCTAGATATCATCTGAAAGAAGAATGTTCTTCCAAGCAGTGTTACTGATACCTCTCCTGTGGTAGAGGTATAACTGACATCATTGATGTACAAACTTATGGAAAGTTAAGCATAATTTCAATGCATATCTTTGTATATTTTTAACTTTCTGATGTAGAATTCAATCAGGAAGCTTGCTGTGAGACTGTTTCTCAGCAATTTGTCTCAGAATCTAAACTCAGCAAGTCTGGTTGTCATAACTACCTAGACTTAAGCTAAACAAGAACAATTACAGATATAATAAGAAGGATAAGTGGATTGGAGGGTGTGTCAATCCTTCAGACAAAGAACTTCAGACAACTAAGGAATGTTGAGAGCAGAAAAAAAAATTTCTTCTAGGACAATTAAGTCACCAATTGACTTTTGAACATCAAGTGGTCAGCCCTATAAACATGCATTTAAGTAGCATTATACAGAATAAGCAGATGATATTTAAGTTTTTAGGAATGTATATGTATATACATATTTATGTGCAACAACAATTAATGAAAAAAGCCATGAATGTGAAAGAGATTAAAGGAGTATAATTGAAGAGGTTTGAATGGAGGACAGGGTAAATGATATAATTTATAAAAATCACAAATGGTGATGATGATGATGACAATGATAATCATAAAAGAACCACTTGGACCAAAAAGTCTGAGACAATTATCTATCATTTATATTCTTTCTTCTGCTATCTTCTTCCTTTTACCCTATCACTTCTTTAAAAAAATAAAAGAACTACTCAAGTCTTTATTAAAAAGATAGTAAGTAACCATCAGGGTGCAGTGAAAAGCACAGTGGCATAAATTGTGCCTGAGATTTTTTTTTTATTATACTGAGGAGAAGGGACTTATTTTTTTCTTTTATTATTATTATTATTATTATTATTATTATTAACAAAGAAGTCACATTTTCCATCCCTGTATATCCTTATTCAAGGTCCCTTCCGCCTCCCGCCACATCAGGTCATTCTTTCCTCTCCACAACTCCCCATCCCATCCCTGGGCAGGCAGCAGGCAGTCCCATGGTCCCACTGACCCAATATTGCTTAGTTCAGTCTCCACTCCTGAAAGATACAGTTTTCTACCCCCTCCCTCAATAGTGACTCGGGTGTTCCTCTGGGGGAGTGGGATACAAGGAGACAGTCCAAGGTGTTTGTGATCCCAAGCTATTCAGTGATTGTGGCTTGCAGCTTGAGCATGCTTTGCTTTTATCATGTTTGTTTGTTTGTTTGTTTAGAGTCCACTAATGAGTGAGTACATCCCCTGCTTATCTTCTGGGATGTGATACCTCACTCAGGAGGATATTCTCCAAATCCATCCATTTGCCTGCGAATTTTAGGATATCATTTTTTCTTACTGCTGAGTAGTATTCCATGTGTAGATGTACCACAGTTTGTTCCATTTTTCAGTTGAGAGACATCTAGGTTGTTTCCAGGTTCTTGCTATTACAAATAACGCTGCTATGATCATAGTAGAGCTAATGCCTTTGGAGTGTGACTGTGCATCTTTAGGGTATACACCCAGAAGTGGTATTGCTGGGTCCTTGGGGAGATTAATTCTTAATCTTCTGAGAAACTGCCATACTGCATTCCACAGTGGCTGAAAAATCTTACACTATCATTAACAATGGAGGACTGTTTCCCTTGATCTGCAACTTCTCCAGCATAGGCTGTCCTCTGTGTCTATTAACATAGCCAATCTAACAGGTATCAGGTGGTATCTCAAAGTTGTTTTGATTTGCATGTCTCTAATGGTTAAAGATGATGAGCACTTTTTCAGGTGCCTTTAAGCCATTTGTAATTCTTCTGCTGAGAATTCCCTTTTTAGATCTGAACCTCATTTTTTTTTTTAAATTGGGTTATTCAAGGTTTTGGGCTCTAGATTCTTGACTTCTTTATATATCATAGAGATTAGTCCTTTATCACTTGTAGGGTTGGTGAAATTTTTTTCCCATTTTGTAGGCTGTCATTTTCTCCTATCGACAGTGTCCTTGGCCTTACAGAAGCTTCTTAGATTCAAGAGATCCCATTTATTGATTGTTGATTTTAGTGTCTTTGCCACTGGTGTTATATTTAGGAAGTGGTCACCCGTGCCAGTTGGTAGAAATGTATTTCCCACTTTCTTTACTATCAAGTTCAAAGTGGCTGGGTTTATGTTGACGTCTTTGATCCATTTGGATTTGAGTTTTGTGTAGGGTGACAGGCTCGAATATATTTGCATTTTTCTACACACTTCCATCCAGGTATGCCAACACCATTTGGTAAATATACTATCTTTTTTTCCATTGAATGTTTTGGGACTTTTTGTCAAAGATCAGGTGTTCATAGGTTTTTGGGTTAATGTCTGGATCCTCATTTCTATTCCATTGATCCACAAGTCTGTTTTTATTCCAGTACCAGGCTGTTTTTATTACTGTAGCTCTATAGTATAACATGAAATCAGGGATGGTGATACCTCCTGAGGTTCTTTTGTTGAGTAAAATTGTTTTGGCAATCCTGGCTTTCCTGTTATTCCAAATGAAATTGAGTATTTTTCTTTAAATGTCCAAAAAATAGTGTGTTTTGATTTTCATAGGCAGTGCATTGAATCTGTAGATTGCCTTTGGTAGAATATGCCATTTTCACTGTGTTGATCCTACCAATCCAGGAACATAGGAGAGCTTTCCATTTTCTGATATCCTCTTCAATTTCTTTTTTTCAGTTATTTAAAATTTTTGTCAAATAGATTTGTTACTGCTTTGGTTATAGTTACTCCAAGGTACTTAATACTATTTGCAGCTATTATGAAGGGTAATGTTTCCTTTATTTCTTTTCCAGCTCTTCTATCTTTAGTGTATAGAAGGGCTACTGATTTCTTTGAGTTAATCTTGTATCCTGCTACATTGCTGAAGGTGTTTATCAGCTGTAGCAGTTCTTTGGAAGAATTTTGTGGTGACTTATGTATACAATCATATCATCTGCAAATAGATATAGCTTCACTTCTTCTTTTCCAATTTGTATCCCCTTAATTTCTTTTCCATTCTCTTATTGCTTTAGCCAAAACTTCGAGAACTATATTGAATAGATAAGGGGAGAGAGGACATCCTTGTCTTGTTCCTGATTTTAGTGGGATTGCTTTGAATTTTTCTCCATTAAGTTTGATACTGGCTGTCGGCTTCTTGTAAATTGCCTTTATTATTTTTTAGGTATTCTCTCTGTATTCCTGATCTCTCCAGGGCTTTAATCATAAAGGAGAATTGGATTTTCAGCATTTTCAGCATCTCAGCTTATGATCACGTGGTTTTGTTCCTTTAGTTTTTTACATGATGGATAATGTTTATGGTTTTTCATATGTTAATCCATACCTGCATTTCTTGAATGAAGCCTACTTGGTCTTGGCAGATGATATTTTTTATACATTGTTGCATACGGTTTGTTAAAAATTTGTTGGGAATTTTAGCATCAATATTCATGAGGGAAAGTGGTCTGTGATTCTCCTTCTTTGTTGTGTCTTTGAGTGGCTTGGGTATTAGGGTGATTGTGGCCTCATAAAAGGAATTTGGCAATCTTCCTTCAGTTTCTACTGTGTGAAATAATTTGAGGAGTAACCGTAGTAATTCTTCTTTAAATGTCTGGTAGAATTCGGCACTAAAACCATCTGTTCCAGGGCTTTTATTTTTGGGGAGGCTTTTAATGACATCTTCAATTTCCTTAAGGGTTATAGGCCTGTTTAGGTAATTAATCTGATCTTCATTTAATTTTGGAAGATGCTACCTGTCCAGAAAGCTGTCCATTTCTTCTAGGTTTTCCATTTTTTGGAATAAAGATTTTCAAAGTATGATCTGAAAAGTCTCTGGATTTCCTGGGGGTCTGTTGTTATGTCCTCCTTTTCATTTCTGATTTTGTTAATTTGAACACTCTCTCTTCCTGTTTTTTGATTAGTTTGGCTAAGGGATTATCTATCTTGTTTAATTTCTCAAAGAACCAACTCTTAGATTCATTGACTCTTTTTGTTGTTCTTTTTGTTTCAATTGTATTGATTTGAGCTCTAAGTTTGATTATTTCCTGCCATCTACTCCTTCTAGGTCAGTTAGCTTCTAATTGTTCTAAGGCTCTCAGCTGAGCTGTTAGATCTCTAGTGTGGGATTTCTCTAGGTTTTTCATGTAGGCATCTAGTGCTATGAATTTTCTTCTTTAGACTGCTTTCATTGTGTCCCACAAGTATGGATACATTGTGGATACATTTTCATTAAATTCTAGGAAGACTTTGATTTCTTTCTTAATTTCTTTCTTGACCCAGAGATTGTTCAGCTAAGTGATGTTTAGTTTCCATGAGTTGGTAGGCTTTCTTTGATTTTTGATGTTGTTGAACTCTAACTTTAGGCCCTGGTAGTCTGATATGTTACAAGGGATTATTTCCATTTTTTTTGTATCTGTTGACATTTGCTTTATGACCAATTATGTGGTCAATTTGGAGAAATTCCATGAGGAGCTGAGAAATACGTACATTGCTTTGCATTTGGGTGGAAGCTTCTGTAGATATCTATTAAATCCATTTGCATTATAACTTCTTTTAGACTCCTTATTTCTCTGTTGAGTCTCTGTCTGGTTGACCTATCAAGGGTTAAAAGTGGATTATTGAACTCTCCCACTATTAGGGTGTGAGAATTGATGTGGGATTCGAGCTTTAGCAGTGTTTCTTTTACATAGGTAGGTGCCCTTATATTAGGGGCATAAATATTCAGAATTGAAATCTCCTCTTGATCAATTTTCAAGTGATGATTTAGAAATGACCATCTTGGTCACTTTTAACTGCTTTTAGCGTAAAGTCTATTTTGTTAGATATTATGATGGCAAACCCCGCTTGTATTTTAGGACCATTTGACTGGAAAATGTTTTTCCAACCCTTTACTCTAAGCTTGTGTCTGTCTTTGTGGTTGAAGTGTGTTTCTTGCAGGCAACAGAAGGATGGCTTCTGTTGTTGTATCCATCTTGTTTGTGTGTGATGTTTTGTAAGAGTGTTGAGTCCATCAATATTAAGGGATATTAGTGATCATTGATTGATATTTCCTGCCATTTTTGGTGATAATTTGTTTGTATTTCCTTTCTCTGGAGTATTCTTCTGTGAAATTATTGATTGTTTGTGGTTTCATGGGTTTATCTGGGGTCCTTATGTTGGAGTTTTCCCTCTAATACTCTCTGTAGCACTGGAATGGTAGATATTGCTTCAGTCTGACTTTGTCCTGAAATATCTTGTTCACTCCATCTATGGTGATTGATAATTTTTCAGGGTATAGTATTCTAGTTTGGCAGCCATGCTCTTTCAGAATCTGTATAACTTCTGACCAAGCCCTTCTTGCTTTCATCATTTCCATTGTATAGTCAATTGTTATTCTGATGGGTCTGCATTTATATGTAAGTTGATCCCTTTCTTTTGCAGCTCTTAAAATTTTTTCTTTGTACTGTATGTTTTGTGGCTTGATTATATTAAGGAGTGCTGATATTTTGGGGGGGCCATATCTATTTGCTGTTCTGTAAGCTTCTTGTATATTTTTAGGCAACTCTTTCTTCAGGTTAGGGAAGTTTTCTTCTATGATTTTATTCAAAACGTCATCTGTTCCTTTGAGCTGGTATTCTTCTTCTTCTATTCCTATTATTCTCAAGTTATGTCTTTTCATGGTGTCTCAGATTTCCTGAACATTCTGAGTTATGGCTTTTTTGGTTTTCATATTTTCTTTGACTGATATATCTATTTGAGCTATTGAGTCTTCCACTTCAGAGATTTAATCTATCATCTCTTGAATTCTATTGGTTATGCTTGTATCTCTGGTTCCAGCTTTTTTCTTCAGGTTTTCTATTTCCATCTTTGCCTCATTTTGTGCCTTTTTTATTGCTTCTATTTCAGTTTTTATTTCCTGGCATATTTCTTTCATTTTTTGATTTACTTTTTCTTGGTTTTCTTTCATAGATTTGTTCATCTCTTCCATTTTTGCTTTTATTTTATACTATTTCTTTAAGGCAATTTTTCATTTCATCTTTGACAGCTTCAATTTTCATCATAAAGGAACTTTTCGTGTTGTTTCCTTCTGTTTGCTCTTCATTGCTCATTTCAGGTCTTGTAGTTGTAGGACCACCACTTTCTTCAGGAGTTACCTTGATGTTCTTTATATTATTATATAAATTTTTGCACTGGCATCTGCCCATGGCTTCAGTGGTTCATGGTTAGGTGGCTCCTGGTCAGTTGTGGCATATGGGTTTGTGTGTCTCTTGTCACCTCTGAACAGAAGATCTGCTCAATCTCTACCTCTGCTCTGGGAAGGGGACTGAATTTCAAGTCTTCAATCCTTCTCTGTTTGAGCAGTTGTAGGCAGGGTGGCTATGGGAGTTCCCTCAGCAGCAGCGTGGGGGATCCTAACAACCAAGGTTTATCTCTGTCTGCTCAGAGTGTGTGAGGACATGCTCCACAGACAGCACCTGGTCCTGCAACCGGAACCTGACTGGAACACAATTTTCCCAGGCAGGGATCCAGGCACTGGGGCCTGTTGAACCCACCTCACCTTTGGGTGGAGTCTGAGTCTGTCTTTCAGAGTCCTCAGTCTTTCTCTGTTTGTTCAGTTGGAGGTGGGTGTCCATGCAAATTCCCTCAGCAGCAGCTGCAGGGACCATGGCAGTCAGAATTTATCTCTATCTGCTACATAGTATGTGGGATCACACTCCACAGACAACACCTGCTCCCAGAACCAGACCCCATCTCTTCTTTACTCGTCTCAGTATGAACTTGATGATACATTCATCTTTCTAGACATTGAGTGAAATACTCAATTTCCTGTTGATGAAAACAACCTATAGAAACTGGTCAGGTTATTTATGGCAGAAACTGTTTTGTTTGACGAATACACATGTTCTCAGGTTTTAAATTTATCAGAAATGAGGGAAAGGCTTGGCTTAGCTGAATAGAAGTGGCATATTTTTCCTGTTCTCATTTGTTTCCTTTCTTCCAATTTTATACCACCTATATATACATCACCAACTTGGAAACTAAAGGAGAGGATAAGACTGAAATTATCAGATTGGGACTCTCTTAAAGCATCATACAGTGCCTGGGAATGGCAGCTGGATGGTAATCATCTGCAGAAGGGATTACCCAGCAGGCAACCAGTGATGCATCATGGCTTTGAGCATTGGCTTGCCCTCCTTGTCTTTGCCCTCACTATTGAGCTTGATTTCCAGCTTCTTTATCAGCTAGGTCATCTCCTTCTTTCTGGAGTTAATGATGGAGTTGAACACCTTGAAGATGGGGTCCAGGATGAGCTGGCAAATGTGTGGTACAGCTTCATCTCACCTGTACCTTTAGCTGACTTAATGAATTTGCCTTAGACTAGATGGAAATACTGGTCACCTTCTTAGTGTCTTCAGTCCACACATAATGAATTCTTCTTAACTTTGCTTCTACTCTTAGCTTTGTATTTATGATCACTGAAGTTGTGGTTGCTATTATCCTGGGAATAAATCCTGATTTGTTTTTCTTCTGCTCCTTTGTTGGGATGTTCATGTTTTATTATGCTCATTGGTAGGCTTAGTATTTATTATTATACCTAGTCTATAAATAAAAGTGAAGATTTTTTCCAGTTCTTGAGTAGTAGGTAGAGCAATATTTTCTTATTCAAATTATTTTTATGTAATCTGCCATGGTGATATTAGCAAGAATGGATCTACTATTGTAGATACCAGTGTTTTGTCAACTGAGCATTACATAAATCTATTTATATTGACAATGATATTCTATGAAATGTCTATAGCAAATGGTTTAAAAACCACCTTTGCTGATATACCTTAATGTTTTTTTATGTCTTGGCTAAAGTTTCACCAAAGTTGGTCATAGCTCACAAAATGAAAAGTAAATTATATCTTAAAGACACTGTCTTTGTTTGTCCAGATCTTTTGTTTTCAGACCAATGCTTTAATAATTTTATAGATGAAAATGTTGTTCTATGGATAGTAATGGTGAGTTTTTATTCACTATTTAGACAGAAACTCTGCCAGAAGGACAGGCTTAAAAGTTAAAACAAATTTCAACAGCAACCAGCTACTAAGAACTTAGGCAACTATCCTTCTTTGACTTTAGATTAGCAGCCCACATAGCTTTATCTTGTATAAATCTTCAGTCTTTGATTATTTATGGATCTTAGGTTAAAAGAAATAGTGATCATTACAATTTTGGGTGATAAACCCTATTTTTATGTAAGTTTCTCAACATAAAATTAGGATTTATCTCTTCTCTGAAGGCTCTTATTTAAATGGTAATTTAATGCTTACATTAAGTAATAGACTGTAGTCCTATCACTATAAGCTGAGAGTAATTGGCAAATCTTTTATTACTGGATGAGTAATTTACGGTGTCTAACCTAAGTTAAAATATAAAGGTAGTAGAACTTCCTTTTTATTAGGCCATTTAAGGCTACTCTTTATACATATTTTTGACTTAATATTCATCAATCTTTTTACTATGGTTTAGCTCAGTTTATATTATTTTGTTTTTGTTATATCTTCTGTAATCTCTAGAAAAGATTCCTATATGAAGTAATTTTTAAAAAATAGTTTAAACTTTTGTTTTCTGTCTCAATTTTATATATGTAATAATTAGTTTGTAGCCATTGGATTTTAGTAAAGTTTAATACTCTCATATTAACTGTCCTGGAGCAATATAAGTAGCAAATTCACTAAACTTTTATATTCAAAGCTAGATTATCATCATAAACTTAAGCAAGATAATCTAACTATAGTGTGTACATTTGGGTTTTGATTACACATACCACACATGAGCCAGATACAAAGTGTCCGTTCAGCTCACTAGTTCAGCACAAATAGCTCTTCTAGCACCAATTCTCATTTGTGCTGGTCTTCTGAGGGCAAATAAAGTGTCCTCAAGGTCAAACATGGCATAAGTACTAGGACACACCTCTACCTCTGGTAAGATGAAAAGAATCTTCCTCCAATGGCAGCCACCCTCCCAATCCTGACCCATGAGATAGTGTAAGCTTGTGTTTTTTGTTCAGATGCCACAACTTCAATATGGATTTCAGAAAGAAATATGTTTCCAGCCACTGATCAACAGACTTCCACCAAGGAGGAAACAACTCAGAGTGGGCAATGTATATATCCCCCTTTTTTGCTCTTACAATAATCTAAAAGCTAAAGATTTGTGGACATTTACTTTTCTTCACTTTGTATGGCACTTTTAGAGGTGAGGAATATTAGCTTAGGACTTTGGGAGCTAACTACATATATTAAAGGCTCATTGTTAGCTAAATTCCTATACTATTCATTACAGCAAACACATGGAAGTTTCAATTAATTTAAACAAGAGATTATTGACTTTGACTCTATTTTTTTTAAAAAGGTTTGGCATAATATAAAAAGACTGATTGCTCCTGGATTCTCACTTAAGTTTTGATTGGTATGGTGGTGCTTTTAATCTTTCTCGTCTTTTCAGTGTTTCCTACAGCACATCTGACAGCAGCAGGCAATGACTATGCTAAGAAGACTCTTTAGGGTTTAATTGTTCTTAGACAACCTGCTCATAGCCATCCACAGGAGGTTATGCATGCCTGGTTTTCTGAAAATCAAAAGGCTAGGGCCTAATCCTCTCTACCCAGGAGAATGGATGTAATTTGAGGGCTGATAGTCAATGATGGGTAAGATCTTGCTAAACAAATGAACCTTAGACAGGCACTTGCTAAGCCTCCTTCAGGCATGGTCAACAAGGTAAGGGAAAAAAATCTGATTCCCACACAGTGTCCTTGGAATAAAATAAAAAGATGAATATATAGTAAAATAGACCTATAAGGCCAAGAAAATTGGCTCACATGAGTTATTAAGGCATACACATAATATTCTTAAATATGACCCAACCTGGATTATGCCTGAGGGCCTGTCAACAGCACTGTAGTACATTCCTGATTGCTTGGAATCTGCCAAAATAGCTGTTGTCCAGCATTCCTGATCAATCAGAATCTGCCTAGTACTAGGCAGTGTCTGATCTTCTGATTGTGTGCAGCCAATGAGGGAGAGCCATTCAATATCATCAGAGAGTGACACAGCCTGGATGTTGGGAGAAGGATATGTAAGGCTATTCCAATTGTTGAATAAAGGTTTTAGTCCTAGTCAACTGACTCCTTGGGTCTGTCTTATTGACTCCATGTCTTCTTGCCCTCTCTCTCAAGAGAACTGTTAAGACCCAACAACATTGTAGATCCTGCAGAAATAGTTCATTACTGAATGGTGCCAGCCATAGGTCCACTGGTCAGCTAGGCTACTAGCATGGAGTTGCTTAGGTTGAAGTTCATGTTGCTTGTCCTTTTGGGAGAAAAAAAGACAGCACAGTTCTTTGACCCACACCCTACAAAACAAAATAATTATGTATTTTTTATTCATGGGATTTTTTTGAGCTTATACTTGAGATTATGCTAGTGAAATGATTCCTGGTGGGCTCCAGGATAGTTGGAGGATGAATGTTGACTATGTTGAAATAAGCAACCACATAACTAAAAGGTTAGATTTTTTAAGTCACATGATACCAGTCTTACCTACCAAATTCAGAGAAAGGGGTTTAGACTGAATTTTAAAATATGGTCAACAGTTCAAGTAACGATAAATTAATATTTAATTAATATACAAATAATTGATGTCTGGGTCAACTCCATTGGTGATAATGCTTCTGAATATAGCAGGAAGATGATACATTCTGAGAGCAGAAGCTTCCCATATAAAAACCTTCTAGACCATTTTTGAATTAGCTTGATCATAATATGTATTTTAGTAGTAAAATTATAAGTAGTACTTTTCATAGAAAATTATGAAATAGGAATGACTTAGAGGATGTTGAATAAATGAAGCCAATTTGTTAAGAACAAACCTTATCTACCAACTTATGGCTAGTATCTGAAAATAGAAGTCTTGGTTGTGGAGGTCTATGTGCTTAGCTGATAAATTTAACTTAATTCGTTCCACTTAGTGTCAGAATTACATTTTCCAGAACATAATTAGTTGTTTAATGTAATAAATGTTACTATAGTACTACATAACAAATGAATAGAAGCTGAATCCACTACACTATACAAGCATGAAGAGAATTTAAAAATGAGGACAAAGTATTTCTGTATTGTAATATGAGAATATAAGGTGACTAGCTCCCCACTGAGCTTGGCAAATGTCCAGAAATTGTTTTTATATATAGAACCTGTCATTAATACATTGTTGGCTAACTAATTAAGTAACCAAAGGTAACTAAGCTAATTAAGTAACCAGAAGCTTCTTATACTTACTAACACAGTATATTATCACCATACATTAGAGAAAAGGCAGTCTTTTTAACAAAAGACACAGGAAAAATCTATATTCACTTGAATCCAGACCTTTAACTCTTACAGCACAAAAATCAATACAAAATGGATCAAACACCCTCATAAAAGATGTGATTCTTTGAAACTAGAAGAGAAAAGCAAAGATCTAAAATTCAAGACATGAACATAAGCAAGGGCTTTCTGAAAAGGATTATAAATTGCACAGAAACTAATCTCAAACCTGGACAAATAAGATTGCACAGAAAAGAAAACAATAATAAGAGTGATAGAAATACCTTTGCCAACTACACATTAGGCAGGGGTATATCATTGTGTATATGTAAGGAAGTACAAAACATAAACACTCCACAAAATGAAATAATGTAAACAGTAATTTGGCTGATGAACTGAATATTGAACAAATAGTTCTAATAAGAAAAAGCAAAATGACTAGCAAACATTTAAGTTATTGTTTATTTGTTTGTTTGTTTGTTATGGGGTTTGTCTGTGCTCTGAAAGTCTTGGAACTCATTATTTAGACCAGACTGACCTTGAACCCAGAGATCTGCTTGACCTTGTTCCTCAAGCTCAGTGACTAAAGGCATCAAAGAAATACAGAGACAGACTTTCTCTGAACAGCATGACCCTATGGTGTTCAAGGTGAAGTGGAACTTAGGCAGCTTAAGACAGCAAGGATCACAGGTTCAGCTTAAAGTGGGAGGTGAACAAGGTCCAGCCCTTGGGCCTCCCAGGGACCTCATCTCATGGCCATGAGGTCAAATCTGGGACTATGGCCCTAACCCAGGCCTTAACAAAATCAGGGCTGAGGGAAGCCTTCCCCAGTAATCCCAGGGGTCACATCACAGATGCCAGGGCACAGCCTTCAGGGCAGGCTGTGCCAACACAGAGTGACAGATGTCTCTAAGAACAGTGTGACCCCATGGTATCAGAGGCATAGTGGGAGTCAGATGGCTTCAGACAGCGAGGATCCTATGACCTGACCAGAGTAAGAAATCATATAGACTCTGTGTTCAGAGCAGACAGGAGATACAACCCCTGTAACCACAATGGACTAAGATTCTGCTAAGACTTGTCTAAGAGTGAACAAAGGAAGCAATGGGCAGACATCAGTGGAAGAATACAAATAACAATATAAAGAACAATAAGGCACCACCAGAAGAAGCTGATGTTGCTACAACACCAAGAACTGAACAGAGCAGTTAAGTGGAAACAGAAGTAAACAACAGTACCAACACCCTTATGAAGATTATAGAAGCATTAAAGGAAGACACAAAAAAGTCCCTTAAAGAAATAGAAGAAAAAACAAATATAAAATTGGAAGAGATGAACAAATCTTCAACTGCTTTAGCCATCAGAGAAATGCAAATCAAAACAACTTTGAGATACCACCTTATACCCATCAGAATGGCTAAGATCAAAAACACAAATGACAGCCTATGTTGAAGAAGATGCAGAGTAAGGGGAACACTCCTCCATTGTTGGTGGGAGTGTAAACTTGTTCAGCCACTTTGGAATGCAATATGGAGGTTTCTCAGAAAACAGGGATTCACTCTCCCCAAGCATTCAGCAATACCACTATTTGGTATATACCCTAAAGACACACATTCACACCCCAAAAAGATTAGCTCAACTACGTTCATAGCAGCATTATTCATAATAGCACAAACCTGGAAACAACCTAGATGCTCTTCAACTGAGGAATGGATTAACAAACTGTGGTACATCTACACAATGGAGTACTACTCAGCAGTAAGAAAAAAATGATATACTAAAATTTACAGGCAAATGGATGGATTTGGAAAATATCCTCCTGAGCAACAGCTAACAAACCCTAAAGGATAAGCAGGGGATATACTCACTCTAGTGGACTTTAAGCAAAAGCCTTCTTATTTTCATTGAAAGATGATGGGTGAATAAAGTGATTTAAAAGACACATACAACAACAACAGCAACAACAACAACAACAAAAAATAAAACTTCAGGTTTTACTGTAGAAGGTTTCCTTAGCAAAAATTTGTGGTGGTCAAAGTACATCTGTGGACATTAGCTGTGTCTTACTGTGCTTTTTAAATCTATAGTTGAGTCTAGCTTGGTTTGAAAAGCTTTGTATTTTATCTTTTATGTCTCATGTATTTTAAAGAAAAAAGAAGTTTTATTACTGTATGGGATTTTTATCCATTCTGAATATTTTGACTTTTGATATAATGTTTGATATTGATTTTTAAAAAAAACAAGAAAAAAATTAAAGATTGAAAACTTTCATTTTAATTAAACATGCAAGCAAACAAACAAAAAAACTATAGTTAAAATGTAGAATAAGAAAATATTTAAGCAAAAACCTGAAATAAAATATTTAGTTATCAATTTTTATGGGTTAATATTTATTTATCATTTATTATGAATAAAGTCATATTTTTTATCCATGTATACCCTTGTTCAAACTCCCTTTCCCCTCCCACCACTTCCAGTTACTCTCTTATCTCCACATCACTTTATCTCCTCCCTAGCAAATATTGTAATATACCTCCTTTCCCTCTTTCAATTTTTAACAAAAATGGGATATCATATTCATCCAAGTAAATCTGTACCTACAGTATTAAACCAAGGAAATACAACTGGACAGCAGTGTTGATTTTTGTCCTTGGACAATATTTTTATATTAGACAATATTCAGTGACATAAGAAAGCAATGTATAAGTGAATGTTGGTGTTATTTGCTTGAACAAATCAAACTTGAGATGGAATTCCCAGTTGGTCACTTCATGTGAGGACAGATGCAATATGTTACATCACAATGTAAATATTCAGTTGACAAAAGAATTAAGAAAGTTGGGTGTAGTCATGATAGAAGCTGTGTTTCAAATAAATGAAAGATAGAGAACAAAAACAAAGTCAAATAAATATATAAATTAAAGTGATAAAAAATACAAAAAAAGCTGTTTTGAGTATCCTCACTTTAGTCAGAAAAAAATATCATCAGGAAACAAGTTAAGCCAGGGATTCTGATGCATACCTTTCATCCCAGCAATCATGAAGCAGAGACAGGAAGACCTCTGTACCTTCTAGGACAGACTAGTTTATATGAGAAGTTAAAGAACAGTAGCACATACAGAGTAAAACCATGCTGTAAAAAAAAAAAAAAAACAGAGAGAGAGAGAGGACAAGGGAGAAAGAGGGAAAGAATTGCTAGTGTTAATGTAGGAAAAGAGAAGCCCTTCCTACTGCTGAGAAGCTTACCTTACACAGAACCTATGGAAACCAGTATGAGATCTTAAAAAGTGAATATAGCAATACCACATGGCACAGTTATACCACTCAGGAATATGCCTGCAGGATTGTAATTCAACCATGAAACAATTATTTTACAACTATGTTATTGCTGTGCTATTTGCAAGAGCCAAGAAACGTAAACAACTTGGATGTCCATAAACAGATGAAAGGAAAAAGAAAATTTTTTTTTGTATACAGACTAGAATTTTATGTAACTGTAAAGACCAGTAAAATCAAAAAAAGTTGCAGAAAAAAATATACTAAGTGGAAAACCTAAGAAAAACACTAATGTGTTTTCTTTAATAAGAAGAACGAAAATTTCTGTGTTTGTGGGTATGTATATATTTGCTCTTGATAGACTTGAGACTATAAAGGGGATAGAGTGGAAAAAGGAAGAGATCTCCCTGGAATGGATGCTGAATTAAGCCACCTTGGGACCTTGGGTCCTTCTGCCCTTTCTGGGGAGAAGATGAGGTGGGGAGAAGAGAGAGTAACTAGGAGAGGAGGGAGGGGGAAGGGAGTTTGAACAAGGGGATACATGGATAAAAAAATGAGACTTTATTCATAATAAAAAATTAATTTAAAAAGAGAAGTGGTAAGAGAGTAACAAATACATATAATAGGGATACAAAAAATTATTTAACTGGGGGAATACAAAGTGAGGAGGGAGTACATGGAAGGTATGAGGGAATGGAATTAAAACAATGTATGAGTACGTATGAACACATACATAGAAATATGCAGGATAAAATTCATTACTTTCTATTTCTGGGCACACAAGATGACTCAGTAGGAAGGGTTCTTGCTGCCAAGTTTGGTGACCTGAGTTCCATCTCTGAAATCTGTACATTGTAAAAAGAGAGCCAACTCCTGTAAGTTTTTCACTATTTTCTACATGTGTGCCATAGTGCACATGTGGTGCACAGATTCCCATGCACATGAACACATCCATACATTAAGTAAATAAATGTAATTAAAATGATAAATTATTTAATTAAAATATTATCTCTCTAGCAATGATGACAAAGAAAGCCATGATTGGATGAAATGAGGGAATTCTGTTCCAGGAAAATGAATTATAAAGATCACTTTCTGCAACAGTTTGGTTTTGCTATCTTCATGTTATTTATTTTGAATTATAAACATAAGTGTTCAAAACAAAAATCTTCCAACACATGAAATGGTATTACATAATAAGAAATTCAACATAAATATATTTTATAATTTTATAATTACATAATTATATGAATATGTAAGGAGAAATTTCTTAATGTACACTTCATTCACTGAAACATAATGAATATAACTGGAGAGTTTTGCACTATGTTTGACAATTTTCCCTTAGTAAAAATTTAAATCCAATTCCCCCAACAATGAAACAGCTTTTTAGGAAATACTATTATCATCTGTAGTATTGATATTTGGCCATGCACTGCAATAGGTAACAAAAGCAAACCAAACAATGCCAACATAAGACACTGTAATTAAATTTTCCTATAGTAATGTTTAAATTAGGAGTTGGGTACTATTGAGAAAATTCTACACAAAATAGTATTTGTAATTTTACAATGTAACCAATAGATGACAACAGAGGGTAAGAATTGGAAACTTCTTTGATAAGACTGAGACTTTGTTAGTTTCTTTATAATATATTAGCTACAAAATCACATTGGTGATATCTGCTGATTAGTGGGAAGCAGAGAATGAAGAATATCTGTGAAGAGTATTATTCAAATAGGCAAGTTAAGGTATACATTACATATTTATATACACAATTTTTTGTGTGTAGATATACAGATATACCTACACATTTATGTATTCTTTAATATTATTTTTTGCAGTCAGTCAAAAGAAGAAGACATAAACAATACTGTAAAGATTCAGAAATAATTAAATCATATAGATTGTAGTTGTTTTTATCTCTGTAATTTTAGCACAAGTGTATCTATTGTTTTCCAAAATCACAGA
>PVIH01018837.1:0-37164 GCA_004025045.1 Sigmodon hispidus
TGCAGAGACCCAGGCAGTGCTGCAGAGACCCAGGCAGTGCTGCAGGGACCCAGGCAGTGCTGCGGAGAGCCAGACATCACGGCAGAGACCCATGCAATGCTGCAGAGACCCATGCAATGCTGCAGAGAGCCAGACATCACGGCAGAGACCCATGCAATGCTGCAGAGACCCATGCAATGCTGCAGAGAGCCAGACATCACGGCAGAGACCCATGCAATGCTGCAGAGACCCATGCAATGCTGCAGAGAGCCAGACATCACGGCAGAGACCCATGCAATGCTGCAGAGACCCATGCAATGCTGCAGAGAACCAGACATTACTGCAGAGACCCAGGCATTGCCAGGGCATCATTCTTTGTAATTTTGTCTATTTAGAAAGTTTTTCTTCTATTCTCCACCGCTTCCCCTCCCCTCCCTGTCCTCCCTCAGCCTCCCTGCCAGGGCATTATTCCTGTGCTCTGTGTGCTGCCCAGGAACTGAAAGACAGAGGAACTGCCTGGGACATGCCCAGGGAGATGGCAGGGCTTGCCCTTGTCTGTTTTGGGCAGGATTCTGTCCTTCTCACATTCAGGAGGCTAGGGTGGACACAGGTCTTGGCAGCACCCAGTGCCAGGCCCTTCAGAAAAATTTTCCACAACAGCTCCCTTGGTTGTGCTTGCTTACTTCTGAGCAGGGCTTTCTCTAATGACATACAGCCAAGCACGCTGCCAGGTAGGGGTGGCAGCCCAGGCTTCCCTGCTGGGAGACTACGTCCTGAATGAGCTGGGGTCTCTGCCTGAGTAGTGATACTGTCCTGAATATAAGCTTTGTGGGAAAAAGAGTCAGGCCTGGTAATGCATACCTCAGTAGGCAGAGGCAGGGGGATTGCTGTAAGTGCAAGGTCAGCGCTATATTGTAACTTCCAAGTCTGTCAAAGGGTACATAATGAGACTGTATTTTAGCAACAATAACAACAAACACCTTTCTTAAAAGAAGAGAAGGAAGAAAAGAGAAAGGTGGCAGATGAGACCTGGCACCTTTGGGTCCCTTGGTAGACAAGAGTTCTTGCCTGGGGTCTCCTAAGCTGCACATCTTGGGTGAGCATTTTTAACAATGAAAATTAAATGTGGACTTTGTATGGACAGAGAACACTTCAGCAAGCCTCCCACTGCTTCCCCGTGGGGATACCCAGACCAGGTTTTTGTTCCATCACAGGAAGTGAAGGAACTCTTTTTGTGCGCCCCGTTTTCTCCATTTCCATGGATCCCATTCAGATGTCTTTTTATGTAAGCTTGTTCAGTTTTGGTAGAGTCAGGGTATGCATATGCTCAATAAATATATGCAACATCTTGTGCCCACAGGGTGTGGGGTGGGGTGGGGATGAGCGCTAGAGCGAGGGGGAGCCTAGAGGCTCTCAGGCAGACAGGCAGGGAGGCAAGGGCTTTGTTAGAGGTGAGCGATGCCTGGCCGCCATCAACCCCCCCCCATGTCCCCAAGTTGAGAGTCTGTGTTTATGAGACTCTGAATGCAGTCTAATTTTTTCCTATCTGGTTTGGCTCATCTCTACCAGCTGGTAAGTAGGAAATGTTCACGGTAGGAAGCCAATACTCCTCAGAGTGTAAACAGATGGAATCGATATAATGTGACAAGTCAGACTGCATTGCTGAGGACGTGGAGCCAAAACTCAGAACATAACCGTCAAGCGCCTACTCCGTTCCAGTTCATTTAGCCCCGAGTAGTCATATCTGCACAGCTGTGTTGTTCTTTTCTCCCCCCCCCTTCCTTTCTTCTGGGTTGATAATGACAATTTCAAAGAAAAAACTTTAATTAAAGATTTTATACAAAATAGCCAAAAGTAGAATAATAAGGAAAAATGAGCATTGATGTGTTTATTGTAAGAGGGATTCTTTTTTTGTGTGTGTCTCATTTCAAAATGTTCACTTGTTCAATTTGAAACAAGTTTGGTGGTGGTGACAGAAAGGTGGCAGAGGACCTCAGTGGCTGCTGAGCGCTCCTTTGCACACTGCAGGAGCCAAGATATGGGCAGTAGCTGCTCCGCACCCTGGGGCTCAGTCTGCAGGCCGCCTCTCCCCATATCCTTCTCTCTCTCTTTATCTCTCTCTCTTTTCCTCCCCCTTTCTCGTGTGTGTGTGTGTGTGTGTGTGTGTGTGTGTGTGTGTGTGTGTGTGTGTGTGTAATCCTCTTCTGTCAGAACTAGGCAGGAAAAGGTAGCTTCAGGAAAGGGGCCTGCTGGCCAATAGGTCAGATCTGGGAAGCCTGCAGTTAGTTGCGATGATGCTAGTCTGCAGTTTTGCTCTGGCCACAGCTCCCGGAAGCCAGGCTGGCAGAGTAAGTCCAGGCCGCAGAGAGGAAAGTTTCTGCTCCCTGTCCCTTCAAAGTTCAGGTGTCATAGCCAGGTGTGATGGCACATGCTTGTAAACCCAGTCATGGCCAGGCAGACAGGTGGCTCCTTCAGGCTTTCTGACTGGCCGGCCCCAGACAAGTGAGTCAGTGAGACCCCTTTTCAAAACCCAAGGGGCTCCTGAGGAGTGACACCTGAGGTGATTCTTGTCCTCTAGCTTCCCCACACCTGTGCTTGTACACACACACACACACACACACACACACACACACACACACACACAAGCACACACGCACACAGACATCTGAGTGGCCGTATTATTTGGGTTTGTGGCTTTCCTTCCCAGAGCTCATACTGTGTACAAAGCATTTGGAACAAAGCCCCGTAGAGTAATAACGAGTAATAACGCATCCGCTGCAGGAGTTTACAGAGCTGTCTGAGCTCTGTGGGGGACAAATAGAAAGCAGTTGGATTTTCTTCCTCACACCACTCTGCAGGCCCACACAGATCTCCCCTCTTTGTCACTGAGGGATGCCTTTGGCTGGTCTCCGATTTTTCTGATCACATGTAGGTGTAAACCAGGCCAGTACAGGCCTGAGGGTTAGAGGTCTCTGGCACATAACAGTTCAGGGTGGCTTCTGTCTATCATATCACTGGTGTTTCTCATGTCAGGTCATGGAGTCTGTGATCTAGAAGGGGGCAGTGAGCACATATCCCCTTTTTTACTTGCCTGCAGTGAAATGTTAGAGAAACCTTAAAACTGTGTGGGTGCTCAGCTCTGTACTTCTGACCTCCTCAGCCCCCATGTCTGGCAGTCTGCCCTGTATGTACCCACTGCTAGGGCTCCTCATCTGACCAGTAGCCCTTGGGAACAGGGGAGCACAGACAGATTGCTGCCTTTCCTGGTGTCCACTCAGCCCATGGAGACTTCAGGCATCCTGTTCGTGCACATGCCACCATCATGGAGGCTGCTGGCATTATTCAGCCCCTTTTGGGGACTTGCCCTCAGTTCCTCTACCAGGAGGATGCTGAGCAGGTCTCAAGTCTAATGGGAATGAGATGCCTATCTTTCATGCATGCAGGGATCTTCCCACCTATGCAAGTTTCCCTTTTATCACCCAGATTATTCTTTATACATGTTTCAATCACCTGCCCATCATTCATTCACTCACTCAACCATCTGTCTGTTTAGTCAACCAGCCAACCAGCCACTATCCATCATATATCCACCTCCCCGTGTATATCCATCTATCCTTCATTCATCACTTACCCATCTAGTCAGCCTCTATCAGTCCATCTATCCATCCACCCACCCAGTCTTCTATCCATCAGGCAGCCAGGAAACTAGCCATTACTCACTAATCTACCCACAAATCCATCTGTTTACCTATCTACCTACCCAACTATACATACAGACATGTAGCCAGCCATTAGCCATCAACCCATCTACCAAATCCATATAACATCTACCTACCCATATATCAATCCATCATCCATCCCCTACCTATCCATTATCTGTACAACAGATAGCTAACTAACATCATCTACTAATCTATCCACATTCTCTTAATCTAGCTACCCATCCACACTATCTATACTATCTATCTATCCTCATATACCATCTATACATACATAGACCATTGCCCATCAATCTATCCATCAATCTATACATTTATCCAGCCAGCCAGCTAGCCATTACCTATCAGTTCATCCACCTATCCACCCACCTGTCTATGTAGCCACCATCCATCGTTCAATATCTCTGTGATAACTATTGTCAATTTTATAGGAATAAGCTCTAGACGTGCCTATGATGTACTAGTTAGATTAGACAGAGGTGAGAAGACCCACCTCGGCTATGGCAGCATCATCCCATGGGCTGGGGTCCTGGACTGGAAGGACAGGGGAAAGTGAGCTGAACACCAGCACTTACCCGTCTCTGCCTTGCAGAGATACAGAGTGACTAGCTGTATCATGCTTTTATAACCTCCCACGGTGAATCAGAGGAAGCACTTCATCCCCTGCATTGTTTTGGTCATACGTTTTATTGTGGCAACAAATAACTAACGCAGTACCCATCAATTTAAGCACCCATCATCCATCTATCCAAACTTTCCTCCTCCTCTAGGCTGCTTGCTCCATTAGGATGGGTTGTGGGCTTGAAGGATGTCTTACTTAGTTCAGCCATTTTCCGTTCCTTGATGTGCGAGCTTGCTACTTGGGTGTTTAGCACTCTGTCTTCGGTCTTTTTCCCGGGTCTTCAGCCCCATTACAGCTCAGTTCACTGAATGACCCTCTTAAAAGTCACTTAAATGCTTCTCAGGGTATGTTAAATTCTCTTCCTTTGTGTAAGAAAAAATGTAGTGGTAACTTACTCATCTTCATTCCTGTGTACAAGGGGCTTTAACAATTGGATTAAGACCTCTTGGTTCACAATGCCACACTCAGAATGCTGGGCTTGCTTTCCTTGTGGAAGAGTTCAGGGGCTCTGGTTGCCTGCCATGTGCTTTCTTTCATCCAGATTTCTATTCCAAGGACCTTGATCTCATGGTCCTAGCATAGGTTGCCCTTGAGGGCTAGGTAGGATTTGGGAGAGGTTGGGTTATAGAAAAGATTAGGTTAGGCCAAAGGGGAATGTGGGAAGGGTGGGGAATGGGCTGGGGTATGGTGAGGGGCTGGGTGGAGCATCATAAACCCAAGGCCCTAGACTGCATGGCACCTCCCACATTGCTCCACGAGCTGATGTGGAGCTGGGGTGAGGTATGTTTCCAGGGGATGAAACTGATCAGGAAAGAAATGCTTAGGGCAGCTTCTCGGCAAAAACCTCTCAGGCTTATTTCTGTCTTCTGACTCTTCTAACTAGCAATGTTTGGGTCTTAGTGCCCTTGACCACCTGGACCTCCCAGCTGAACCTCCCAAGTGCTGTGATTACAGATGTGGATCCCCACAAAGAGGCAAAAATGCTACCTTTTCTTTTTGCTAGTATATAGCCCAGGCTGATCTCAAGCCTGAGGCATCTCACCTTTTACAGTTGCCTCTGCCACTGGAGTACTATCATACGTGACATTCAGCTGTCTGCTCAAAACCTCAGCAAGTCTTCTCTGTACATGTATCTCCCCTGAAATGCCTTCACTATTGAGCTGTCTGCCAGAGATGTGTGGGTAGGAGAGCAGAATGCCCAGTGATGTTATTCTGCAAAGGGCCAGCGAGGGTAGAGTATATCTGGTCTTTGTAACCCTAGGATCTTTCCAGCCTGCTGCCTGGGTTCTGGCAGGGAAAATCAACTCCAGCAATATGTAAATGAGTGAGTATGGCTGAATCCTTTACGTTTATTTGTGGACACTGAAGTTGCAAATTCACATTACTTTACATGACATGCAAATAGATTCTTCTTCTGATTTTTCCCCCAACTATTTAAAACTACTAAAGCCAATTTTAGCTTGCAGGTACATATGAATCAGGTGCCAGGCCGTGGTTCACATGCCTGCGTAGAAGTTAAGTTTCCGTTAGGGATGGAGGGCAGCACAGAGGATAGGTCCGTCCCTTCCTTTCTGAGAAATGTGCTGGTTTTGAACAGGGCAGCCAGGCGTAGCAGCCCCTCCTTGTATAATTAGTATCCACTCCTCCCCAAAGGACATCAAGGCCTTGGGAAGGGCTAGAACAGAGAGCACAGTCAGATGGGGGTGGGCGTGGCCCTGTTTCTCCCAAGGCTGCTCACCTAGATCTGTCCAGAGTAACACAGATCAGGGCAGCCTCAGCGGGACAGTGACGAGGTAGAAGGAAGCTGGAGAGAAGGCGCCAAACTTCCCTTGTTAGTTCGTATTACCAAGGAACACAACTAAAGCCTCTTGGAAAGAGCACTCCTCAGCTGAAGGGTTTCCTGAATCAGATTGGCTGATGCAAATCAGATTGGTCTGTGAGAGAATGTCTTAGAGGATAACTGGTGTGGGAAGATCCAGCCCTCTGTGGGCAGCGCCATCCTCTACGCAGCTGAGCATAAGCCAAAGAGCAAGCCTTGACTTCCCTCAAGGATGGGGACCCAGAAATAGAAACTAAAATAAACCTTTTCCTCCTTAAGGAGCTTTTGGTCAGAGTATTTCCCCTCAGCAATAGCAAAGCCTGCGTCGTTGGACAGCAGAGGAGTACTGAGCCCCAACGACACCACAGCAGATTAGAACAGGGCCATGTTCTGTAAACCGGGGACACAGGTGTCAGAGCTTGCAGAGAGAAATGAACGGAGTGCTCACAACAGGCTGAAGGTGTTCTCAGGCATGTCTCTGAGCATATGCTGTGTGACCAAGCCGTGAGTGAGGGCAGGAAGGAGGCTGGCTGGCAGAAGAGACCAGAGCTGCAGAAGTATGTGCTGTGCTTGCCGCTATGAACAAGGTTAAGGGCGGGCTCAAGCTGGAGCAGAGGAAGGAGGAGAGAGAGGCTGAGATCGTTCAGGGCCTTGCAGTCTTCCAGCACAGGGAAGAGCTCCTGCCCTGTGGGAATTCCAGGGCAGGGGAACAGGTCCTGCTCACCAGGGCCCCTATCCGCTGCCTGTGCTAAGCCTTACTTACCATCTGTAACTCCCTTCAGTGGCTGGTGCCAAACTTGCGTCTGACAAGTGATAGGAAACTTGGAGAAGTACCTCTGGTGGGCGTCAGCTCCGTGCCAGGCTTGCGGCTCGTGGGCTCTCCGTGCAGGGGACCCATATGGGTTGCCATGGGGCTGTAAGACAGGGTGTCGCTCATGTCCTCCTCTGCGTTTCCAGAAGAGATGGGCAGCGACTTAGCAGCAGGGAGAGTATGACAGTTCTTCTTGACCCTGGGACCAATTGCTTTAGGTATCATCTGGAGCTTCATCTTTAAAGTCAGGATTGCGTGGAAGATAGATAGGCAGGCTACTCTGTGTTTTTCAGTTCCAATCTGGGCCATGACCAGGGTCACCCATGTGCTCCAGCTGTTAGAAGACAGTGACCTATAGTGAATTCAGTATGTGGCCTTGTAGCTGTTAGCCAGTGATCCTCTGATGGCCATCACTATATGGGCATCAGGTACATGTCATGGTTACACCTTTAACAGGGCCAGAGCCATGAGAGCCCTGGTTGGTCAGATAGATGCAGCTGGACCACAAGGCTTCCCCAGCATATGGCTTTTTTTTCTAGACAGGCAAGAAGAATTCAGTCACTCATTCCCACAGATGTTTCCTGAGCATGAACAGCCCACACAGTGGCACCCTAGAACCCAGAACTAGCAGGGAGAAAGCTCTCCTGTAGTGTCGCTAATTTGTTCTGAGGGACCACAGGCACAAAGGTCCTGTGAGCTCCCACGGATTCTTCTAGAAGTGCAGGGAAGTGCTGAGGGGCTATCCAGATGGGCTGGATGTGAGGAGTTTAGAGAAAAGGCAGTGGATCTTCCATGCACAGGGTGAGAGGGTGTGGGGAGAACAGCTCCAATTTGGGAAATCTGAGGGTCACTAGCATGTGACAAATATACAGTTGGATGTTCTTATCTGGGCTATGTTCTCCATAAAGCAAACAGCTGGCCTGGCAAACTGGGGCAGGAATTGAAGATTCGGGAAGTGTGAAGAATGGGGTTGGGGAGCGGCTGTGTACTTGCCAGGTATATGCAAAGTCCTGGGTTCCAGCCCCAGCGAATGTTGTGGGCATGTGTGCATATGTGTGTGTGTGCATATCTATCTCTCTCTCTCTCTCTCTCTCTCTCTCTCTCTCTCGTATGTGTGTGTGTGCATACACACACTATGGTGGCAGAGAACGATCAGAATGCAGCACTGGTAGAATGAGGTGTCTGAGTTAAGGGATTAGGAAGCACTTACTGGCCCATTTCTCTCCAGAGGCACATCAGGCTTCCTGTGAGAGTCTGGAAAGGGGGCTGATGGCTCAGCCATTAAGAGTATATACTGCTCTAGCAGAGGATTGGAATTTGATCTCCAGTACACATAGCACATGGCCCTCAAAGGCCTGTACCAGATTTAGGGGATCTGACACTTCTTGCTTCTGTGGATGCCTGCACCTAAGCATACCCCACCAAAGGTATACATACACACACACTCACGCATGTACATGTGCATACACACAATATGGGACAGACCATGGGCTGGATGCCCTCAGGATTGAGGAGGTAACGAGAAGGGGGATCATGCATTTGAGGGATGCTGATGAGGAGGAAGAAGTAGAGAGGACTCAAGGGAGAGGGTTAGAACTACAAGCAGGGGACCCAGTGGGTGGAGGGTGATCGGCTTTGGGCAGTGGAAGGGGTGACTTGGAAAGCAGAGGGAACAAGCACCTTGATCTTGCAGGGTTAGTGGTCGTTGGTACTAAGACGACACAGAGCAGGTAGAGGCCATGGCGTCTGGAAATGAGCTTAGGTCAGAGGACAGACTTATGTAGACACACAGGACCCTGAGAGCAGTCCCTGGTGCCGCAGTAGCGGGGTAGAGCATTAGGTGGAAGGACGGGTGGTGTGGCAGAGGCAAGGGCTGGAAGCAGCTCCAGAACACTACTCACCTCCAGCCTGGCTCCTCAGGCCAAAGATGGAAGACAGCTGCCCTGCAGAGGCTACGGGGGTATAAATAGACCAGGCTCTGTCATCCTGGGAAAACGGCCTAGCAATTTTCCCTACTATTAGAGGTTTCTAAACTTCCTTAGAATCCAGGCTGGATGTGGCTGGATTCATTTCTCTAAGTGTAGAATGAGATCACAATGCCCTCCTGTCCCCACCCCTGATGGCTCCATGCCTCCTCCTACAGGAAGCCCTCCCAGACCACATTAGCCAGAAGTATTTACATTCCTCTGAAGGCCCATGTCTCTGTCCTCCTGGTGTCTGGTTCTCATGCTCCGCTGCTGTTTATATCTTTTTTTTTTCTTCTGGTGACACTGTGTTTGCACATTTAACCTTCCTTTAGGGGAGTATCCTGAAAGTTCAGGCTGAAGCTGGAAGATGGCATCCTGTTGTCTAGCTGCGTGCTACTGAGTCAGGCTTTCTTGGACCTCAGTTGCTATATCTGAAAAATGCAGACTTGGTGGGGTGGGGGCACTTGCTGGAGGGACTCTGTGTTCTCAGATGAACACCATAGATGTTGGATCAGCACAAAGAGCCCCCCCTGCATCTTTTCTAGGGGCCCTACCAGACACCTTACACGGTGACTCTCATTTGCTGAATTCAGAGATCATTGCAAAACTTTTTTGTGGTATCTTTTTAAAAAAAATTGAGAGGTTGAAATAGATCGTCAGATTTTCCAGCTAGCAGTAAAAATAGTTCGCATATGGCCATGAAAAGCAAAAACCACACAAGTCCAGCTATGCCAGGACTAGTTTTTCAGCATCAATTAACAAAAAAGAATTTTCATACGGCCCTAAAAGAGGGTGAATTGTGTATGAGACTTACTGCTTTACATTAAAAAGAGATTTTTTTTTTTAAGAAAAACTTACTAAGACCATTTACTGAGACAATTGCCATGCAAACTCTCAATATATGCAAAATGTTCTTTTTTCCAAAGATGTCATTGTGCAATGTGTACTGCTGAGAATCTTTGAAAACATTTTATTTTACAAGTAGTAGTAGTAAAAAAACAAAAAAAAAAAAGCTTTCACATATTTTGCTAGCATTTGAGTTTTTACCATCGGGCCTTTTGACTTCCCCCAAATTCCTCTTTACTATGCAGATCTTCCATAACTTGAAGACCATGAAGAAAGCCTTCCACCTCCTCGATGTCAACAGCACAGGCATGATCCAGTCCCAAGAGCTGAGACGGATACTGGAAACATTCTGCCTGAAGATGAGGGATGAGGAGTATGAGATGTGAGTGACAAGGCCGGAGAGGGTGTGATAATCCTGCAGCCAAGGTCAGGGTCAAGTGACAGAGGCAGATTGCTGGGTCCCTCCTTCCCTCCGTCTTCATTTTGTGCATTTCTCCCAAGTCCCGAGGCTGTGAATTCTCAAAAGTTGGACTTAGCGTCTTTTGAGCAGGCTGGGGCAGGCACAGCCATTGGCTTTCTGATCTGCACACAGGTGACTGACTACATCAGCACCTGTCACTGCTCTTTCCTGCTTAGTACCCCCATCCTGCATGTTTCCAGTTCATAGTGAGTTTGACTCCAGGCCTGGGGGGCAAAGAGGGGAAGGTCAGATTCACTCATCTGTTGGCGCCCGCCATGGCCTCTTCATGAAATGACTGAAACATCCTTTTTCTTTGAGGACATTGTTACTGGGGGCAGCAGGTTGTGACCGAGGATGGGGACTAACACAAAGCATTTATCTGCTTCCTGGCACTTGCCAGATGCCAACACTTGCTCTTGACTCAAGCAACACCACAGCACTCATGGTGGGGGGAGGATCACTTAGAGGAGCCCAGATGCTTGTCTCCTACACTGCGTGAGTTCTGAGTGAGAAGTCCCAGAGGAGGGCCCTCTGCTGCTTCTTTATGAAGTGCCAAGCTGAGAGGGTGCCCTCTTCCTGCGGTTTCCCAACCAACCTCTTCTCTAAGCACAGCGCTGCCCTGGACCTTAGCTCTGCTTCCTAGGGTGTCAGTTACCCACAGTTCACTGGTCCAAAACTATTCAGTGAAAGAGGTAAACAGCTCATGTATTCTGAATCCTTCCATCACAAGGAGTATGCCGTCTTACTTCTCAGTGTGCTTACAAATTAATAGGGGAAAAAAAGCGAATACATAATACAAACAGACACATGTGTACATATGTAGATAAATGGTTCAGTGTCCTGTGATTTTAGGCACCCACTGATGTCCTAGTGATTCAGGGATGCATGGACCATTCAGGCTGCTCCCCAAAAACCAATCCTTTATTATTTCTTTAGAGGCTAAGAGCATGGCTTTGCTTTGGAATTAGAGGCTACTGTTATGAAGGGTCATTGTGGCTTTTGACACCTCTCCTAAAGACAAGGTCAGAGCTGCATGCAGTAGAGGGATTTTCCCCAGAGCAGGGTAGCATGGAGGTCATGTGACTGTAGCTCCGATAGGGCTTACAACCAGAGACTTAAAAAATGGATCCTTCCTGCTCTTGAATATGTTTCTTTCTTTCTCTTTATAACCTACCTCAGAATATAAAAGGCATAATAGATGTTTTAATTTTTTACATCCTTTCTGGCTGGGAAAGTGTCCAGAATAAGATCCAAACAAAACAAATTAAATAATTTTGTGAGTGCAATTACAGAATGGAGGCAGTCCTCTTCTAAACAGGCCGTCAGAAACAAAGCAAGCTTTTATTTGACAATAAACCTTGTGTTTGGCACTGCAGTCTCCAACCTAGTAAATCTATAAAAAAAAGTTACTGTCTGTTTCCCCATCTCTTAAGTATTGAATAATAAAGAACTCCACAAATTTTTATGCGAGATTTCTTTAAAGCCTCAGGAACAATGCTGCTTTCACACCACGGCTCGAACAATATCCCACAATAGCGTTGGTTTCCGTAGACCCACACAGAGGCTCAAAGGAGCTGCCTGGGCCTTAGTGCCTTTCTCCTTGAGGCCCCAGAAGATGCTGTCCCTTGTGGCTGCTTTGGTGTTGACTTTGCCCTTTGCAGTTTGGAGCATGATCCTCAGTACATTTTTAAATATTGTATTCCCGTAACTTTCTTCTGCTTAGGGTCTGCAGTAGGGGCTTGGTAGGAATGGCTAGGTAAAGCATGAATTCTAGCTGGTATTTAATGAGAACTCAGAGCCAAATACTGGGGAAAAGCTGGAAGATCAGAGAGCAGAAAAGATCACTGTCGATTCTCACCTCTGCCTGGCTTGTTGCTCCTACAGAATGCCTGAATGAATGTCTGCCTATTAGACCTGCCTAAATATCATCTCCACCCAGTTATTACACTTCCGGGTTCAACTCTGTATTATAATCCTAGAGTTAGGATTAAAGGTATGAGCTACTACTGTTTTGTTTTTAGGTTTTGAATTCAGAAATATAGAAAGATCTCTGTCTGCTGAGTGATGGAATTAAAGGTGTTGCCATCCCTGTGCTGGGATTAAAGGCATGAGTCACCACTCTCTGACCCTCAAGCCTTGACTATGGGTGATTCTGTTCTCTCATATTCCAGGATGATTTTATTAAATATAAATATATCACCACAGCTAGGATCTGAAGTCAAAGCTGTGCTTGACAGTCCCTGATCCTGAAACACCAAGATGTTGGCAGGACTGAGTTTTCTGTTAAAGAACTAGGTGTTGAGTGGGCTGGGGAAATGGCTTAGAAGGCAGAGTGCTTGCCTAGCAAGCATGAGGACCTGGGCTTGATCGCCAGAAACCACATTAAAGAAATTAAAAACAATAGGATATAGTGGCATGTGTTTGTAAACCTAGAGGTAGAAACAGCTGGATCTCTGGGGCCAGCTTAGCCTCCTTTATGAGTTCCAGGCCTGTGAGAGATTCTGCTTCAACCAACAAAGCAAAGAAATAAATAAATAAAAATGGGTGAATGGTACCTGAGAAATAATAACCAAGGAGGTTGTCTGCATACACACATACATACCCACCCACGTTCATCAGCATGTTTATGCAAACACATACTCATACACAAACATGTATGAGCATGTTAGCACTCATGGACACGTACACATGCGTCACACATATGGGAAATGGGATAGACACTGAGAAGAACCCACCACACAGCATGGTAATAAAGTCATGATGTAACATGTGGCACGTCTGTGATATGCTTGCATGTGTCAGGTGTTCATCTCACTGGACACTGTCACAATTGTGATGACCCAGGATACTGTTACAACTTTAGACAGTTTCTGTTCACCTAAAGAACACCTCATAGGCTGAGGCCAGAGAAGAGCTCAGCACCATGCTCATCAGCACTGTCCAGCACCCCACACACTGGTTTTTCCTTCCTGGATCCCTCCATCCCACATTCTATCTTTCCCCAGGTGCAAGCATTTGAATCTATATGAAGTCAATTATGAGCAGTCCAGGAGTCAAGCAAACCACAGGAGGCCAGCATGACCCAGGATTGCCTAGAAGGGGTTTTCCCAGGTGGTGATGCTGGAAAGGCTGAAGGACTCATTGGGACCCCCCTTCTCCCTAAATCCAGTCTCCAGGGAGCCCCACCTGCCTGCTGCTTTCTGCAGGCTGTGCATCCATTCCAACATTGCCACCTTGAGCCCCTGGGATAGTGTCTTAAGAACAGTTTCATTAAAATTCTTTCTTTGAAATCCTTTAGAAATATTGCATGTTTGTGTTCCCATGTGTATGCATGCCTGCGTGTGTGTGCATATGCATGTGGAATGCAGAGGTCAGCCATATTCTTCCTTGTATTATGACCACTTTGCATTCTAAAGTGTAACTTCTCAGTGGGACCTGAGACTTCACTGACTAGGGTAGCCTGGCTGCCCAATGAGCCCTGCTGACTCTCTTGTTTCTACCTCCCCAACTCTGGCATAACAGTATGTACTACCACACCCAGTTGTTTTTTTGGCTGTTTGTTTTGTTTTTTTGTTTGTTGTTTTAAAGTATGGGTTCTGGGGATCAAACGCATCTTGCACAGCAAACATTTCACAGGCTGAGCTATCTCAGTCCCAGGAAAAGCCTTTAGAGACCCTGCCTTACTGTTCAGTGCCAGGCTTCAATTCTAAAGTCTTTTCTCCAGGACACACTACCATCTGGCCTTTAGGTGCATACAGCAGGTTTCTGAGCCTAGGATTCTGGGGCCTTAACCTAAGCCAGCATTCTCCTATGAGTAGACCCTGGCCGCTGGGATGCTGCATTGCATGGAGGTCTGCAGTTCTGGGTGAGCCGCTCACTAAGCTCCCCTGCTGTAGAGCAGTGTGTTGGCTAGCAGCCTCACAGGACTTAGAAAGACACTGGCAGGTGCTGCTGTCCAGGTCTCAAGCTTCTGGGCTGTTTACAGGGGATCTGGGCTCAGGGGCTATTTAGGGAGTTCCTGGCTTAACATCTGGCAGTCATCATCTTTCTGGATAAGTCTTCCTATTAGGACAATAGGAAGCTTCATCAAAGTGGGAAGATATGTACAAGTGGGAAACCGATATATGGCTCTCCCTGTTCAATCTGGAAACCAGAAAAATAACAAATACTTTAAGTATTAATTACTAAATTTTGAGAAAGCATGAAACTAGATAATTATAGAAACCAACACATATGGGGAGAATATAACCAAACATTTAAAAACTGTGAATTTTTTAGAAATGTAGTAACCCAGAAATCATATAAAAAAGCGTTTATCACACACAGATCTGAATAATAGAAAACACATTAAAAGACAAACCACCCCACTTATCTCAGTGTATTTTAAAGTCAGACAGGTATTATGCATATTTTTCAGTTTTCTTGTTCTGAGCTGGGTGTGGTACCCATAGCTATAATTTTAGCACATAGAGGCCAAGGCTCAAACATAGAAAATTCAAGGCCAGCTTGGGATACATAGCAAGACACTGTCTCAAAACAAACAGAAAAAAACACATCTTATTATATGTAAACACCATAAATGCTTCACGAACAGCTGGACTCCCTGGCCATTTGCTGATTGGAGACTGTGTGCCTCTGTGGGCTGAGGTTTCTGTCTCCTGAGGTGATAGGCTGCTGTCATTTACAACAGTCATCTGCTTGCATCCCCCACCCTTTACACTCTGAGGTCCCTGGTTACAGCAATGCAATTTTCACTGGCTCATTGCCCAGATCCCTGTCTCTGTACTTCTTATAAGAAGCTAGCATTGCTCTTCTGTCTAGTGAAGAGATGGCTCCTGGACCCTGGGATCTGGTGTTCTTTTATTCCAGCCAAGAAAACTGTAGGAAGTGTGTCTGGTCATTCCCAAGAAGGGACCCGGATATTTCATCCCATTCTCTCTGTGCCCTTCTACAAGCTAACAAAATATTCTCCTTCAAGTGTGTGCATTTTTAGTCCATATGTGTATTAAATGCATATGGCAACCAAAAAATCAGCCTTGGGTGTTGCCCTCAGAGGTTGCCTACCTCTTATTTATTCTTCCATTTTGTTTTCATTTTCATTTTTGGTTTTTTCCTTCTTACTGACTTGGAACTCCCCAAGGAGGATCAACTGGATGGCCAGTGTATTCCTGCTTTCACCTCCCCATCACTGGGGTTACAGACACACGCCCGTGCTGGTCTATTCCATGTCGGTCCTGTGGATGGAACTCTGATCCTTGGGCTAGCACAGCAAGTGTGTTACTGACTGAGCCATTTCCCCAGTCCCAACTATTGGTTTTTAAGAATCCCAACAGCAGTATTTCCCATGATCTTCTTGTTAGAGGCATTAAAATCTGTGCCAGCCCAGTGTGAGCAGACCTCGTAATAAGCATGCTTCTGTCCAGACTTGCTGCATTTCTGTCTGACTTCAGTGAGCATCTGTATTGCAGGCTCCTGAAAGAATACAATATGGATGGTTCCTCTACAGTGGACTACAATGCTTTCCTGAAGAACATCAGCGTAAGCAATGACTTGAGCTTTGGACACCTACTGTCTAATCCAGGTAAGGACTTCGCAAACATGTTACTAAGGGTTTTAATGTTTCTGTTTCCCTAAGGAAATACATCCCAGAATGGAAAGATGGAACCATACAGATGCCCATGATATCATTATGTAAAAGAATGTGAGGCCTGAATGAAAAAAAAAGGGCTAGGGTGAGCAATGGTTAGGGACACATATTGCTCTTGCAGAGAAGCCAAATTCTGTTGCCAGAACCCATGTCAGGGGTTTCATGTCTACCTGTAACTCCTGCTCCAAGGGACCTGATGTTTTTCTATGGACACTTGCACTTACAGGGGCGCCTGTACATGCACACACACACATACACACACACATATACACTAAAAAGACAAGAACTGTGAGAGTCCCAAGACCCACACAGCAGTATGTGTATCTGCAAACAATGTCTCTCATAATGGAAATGTGTGCGGGGTCAGTGTACAGCTGGGACCTGGTCCATCCCCTAAACTCACAGGCTGGGACCTGGTCCATCCCCTAAACTCACAGGCTGGGACCTGGTCCATCCCCTAAACTCACAGGCTGCCTTTCTGTGAGGTCCTTGGGTATCATTTGTTCTTCTTGCTGCTTCTGAACTTCAAACAAGGAAGAAACCGCCTCAAGAGGGCAGAGGAGAGGAGCCTGCAGCTGTCCCAGTTCTGTGGATGCATGTAGTAGAGGCAGAAGTGTGGCGAGCTGCTTTCTGTCCTGCAGAATGACGAGTCACCTGTGACACGCACGATTCTTCTCGACTCGCACTTTATTGAAGTGCAGCTCAGTTGAGAATGGTGGAAAGAAGACCCCGAGCCTGAAATGCAGCCTGCTTATATAGGAAAGCCAGGACGCATGATTGGTGCCCAACATAATGCCTCATTAGCATATAGCTGGTGATAGGTCCAAAGTAATGGCTCATTAGCATATTCGGGGATCTCATTGGATAGGTCACTACTTGATGTCTAATTAGCATAAGCACATCGGATAGGTCACTACTCAATGCCTAATTAGCATAAGCGGCGAAGATGCAATAGAATGTTCCAGCAAGTTGTGCAAGGGCCAACGGCGCCCTACACAGAAGCTTGCCCAGGACAGTCTTTACCTTAGCTTAGCCTCAGCCACTCAATGCCTGGAGCTGTCCAACTGCTGGCGGTTTTGAACAGTGCTGAGGCCCATTTCTTTGGGAAGCATGTTTGAATCACATAACTGGACACTCAGGTCACTTGGCCATTCTCTTCAGTCCCTGAGTTAGGGTCACCCCCATGACTGGCTTCTTCAACATCTTTCCTCATTGCCTAGTTTCTGTAAATCCCCTCAAGGCGCATCTATGACACATGGCGCTATCTTCCCAGCAAGCCAAAAGGCTGCTGTACTCAGGCTCCTGGCTGGCTCTGCTGACCCAGAGCTGGATGCAGGTTGTAGGACTTTGCTGAGCATGGTCTTTTCATCTCCTGCAGCCCTACTGAACAAGTGCAGACAAGCCAAGGGTAAAGTAAGCCAGCCAGCAATACCTCACACCACTCAGAAGTAAGCAGTCACCCCCACCCTGGCATCCTCCCATGCTTTGTAGAGAAATGAGTGATTATGGGGATGCTCACAAAGATTAGCCATTTTGTAAGAATTTACCATCACTTGGGAGCATCAGCAGGATAGAAACCACAGGGAAACTCGGGGATGATGTTTCCATCACGGCTTCAGAGTCTTATTTTTCCTTCCTGTTCAGTATGGGGATCCAGTGCATGGATTGGTGGCATCCCCATTAAGGGTAGGTCTTTTTCCTTCATTTAAATCTCTCTGGAAATTTCTTAACAGGCAGACCAAGAGGTACATCTCTCATTCCAAAGCCAATCAAGCTGACAATGGAGACTGAGGCGGATTTAAAACCCAATCATAGACACCATAGGACTGATGGCCTGAGTTTATCACGTGGTATTTCACTGTGAAGATCTGAGGCATTTTTACTTCAGGATAATTTCTTGAGCTGCCATCTTTAATATTTGTTCTATTCTGTTGCTTTCTTTTCAGTTATCCATATTACGCATGTCTTAGACCTTGTAATAAAACCTTACCTTTTCAGATGTCCCTTTCTTCTCTCGCTCTTTCTCCTCCCTCCCTCCCTCCCTCCCTCTCTCTCTCCCTCCCTCCCCCTGCCCTTCCTTCTTAACTGGTACAATCTTTATTTGACTCTCTCCCAGTGCTGTGTTCATGTGCTCTGTGTTTCTTTCAGTCCAGCCTTCACATCTGTGGTGATTTGTGTTATTTCTTACTCTTCTCATTGCTTTGACAAAACACTTGTCAAGAGTTACATCAGAGAGAGAGAGAGAGAGAGAGAGAGAGAGGTCTGCGCCTCAGGGAACACAATGCAGTAGGCAAGGGAGGCATGTTGGTGGAGGCTGCCTGCTCACACCTCCATGGATCAGGCAATAGAAGGGGAATGTGGGGGCTCAGAGGACTTCCTTATTTCACGAAGACTTAACCATCACCTTTATTGGAGAATAATCGACAGTGATGTTTAATACAGATGATGTTTTGATGCAGGATACCACAGTCAGATTAATTAACACATCTGTGATCTTACACCAACCTTTTCAGTGTATGGTGGCAACACTTAGTATCTGGGCCTCAGCAAATCTCACAGTAAGATTAGTAGCTAGTGATAGAGCATTATTTTGTTTGGTTTGGTTTGGTTTGGTTTTTTTTGTTTATTTGTTTGTTTCTTTAATTTTTTTTTGTCCTGGGAGTGGTTTTCACTTCTGCTTTGCACCCGAGCTCCTGCTGCTGCTCCAGACTCTTTCTAGATTCCAGTTTCTGAAGAAGTTTCTCACTGATTGGTTCATAGGCGATTCATCCATCAGGAGCCACCGAAGTACATCTATGAGCTCATCTGATGTGTGGCATTCCCGTGATAAATACCACCTCCCCAATCTGTTCTTGTGCTAGTGAGGAAATAGTAGTCCAAGGCTGTGGAGCTACAGAGCTTCTTTGTTGAGCATGGTTTGCCCTCTGTGTCCAAGGTCCAGGATGTTAGAGACTTGGGAATTCCCACTGGGAATAAGCCTCCTGGGACACCCAAGTCCCCAGTCTATTACCTCAAATTCTTCTGGTGTGACACCCTAACCTCCATTTTTTACGATAGAGTGTTGACCTTTGGGAAGACATTCTCAAGTGTTTAAGAACTAAAGTAATATATGTATCTGTCCACATGCTTTAATATTTCACTTTTGTAATTAAGAATGATTAGACAATGTACTGACAATTTTATGCATGTATACAACATGTTTCAGTCACACCCACCCCATTCCTGTCTCTGAAGTTCCACCCTCTCCTTGATCCTTTTTCTCCACACCCGCCTATATACATGTCTGGTTTAAATTATTATTTTTTTTTAAAAAAAATAGCCCATTTAGTTTAAGAAGGGTTGCTTGTGTGGGTTCCTGTTAATTTTTCACACCCAGCCTTGGCTCTGCTGTGAATGTCCACTGTAAATTGTGGGATGAAACTTGCTAGAACATGCTCATCTGCTGAGTACAACATCAGTTCATGGATTCAGTGCTGCCCTTATCTCTGCATTGAGCTCCAGCAATTGTTACCTTTGATTTTTTTTTTCTGAATATAGACCAACAGTTTTTATTAATTTTGCACCCATGGTTGCCTTGCATGTGCCATGTATCTGGGTGCATAAAGCAGTCAGCCAGGGGTGGAGGACATTTTATGCTTGGGTAGAGCCTAGACCCCCTTTATTCCTTGGATTTCTCTGGGTTGTTATAGTGGAGCACTTAACCTAGCGTGCCAAGTGCTCCAGTTCGATCCCCAGCCCTCTCAAACAAAAAACAAATAATATAGAAAAACAATGGAAAAACAGAGAGTGCAAGAGAATGTGCCCTGGAATGAGAGTGTCTCAGGAGATGAGGGCTCACAGGCAAGCCTTCTCAGACAGCCTCCTGCCTCACTGCCCCTGTCAAACCCACAGGGCTCTGCATTTTGTTGCAATAGAGAATGTGTGGGCTGCCCTGATGTGCTCTCTCTCCTCACTCTCTCTCTCTGTATGTGTGTATGCTCATGTGTGTGTGCTTGTGTGCATTTGTGTGTGTGTGTGTGTGTGTGTGTGTGTGTGTGTGTGTGTGTGTGGTGCAGTCCTAGGATCTTGCAGTAGAGAAATGTAGTACCCTAGAGTCTTTCGGGAGCCCAGGGTCCCCTTGGCCGGGTTAGAACCTGGCCTATTCTGTTCTGAGACCCAGGTGGAAAATGTCTCTGTGTCTCTAACGTAGTTCAGACCTGGGGAAGGGTCTTTCATTTTCTTTCTCCCCTTCAAGATGAGAAGTGACATTCCAGATGACTGGCAGCCTGTTAACTGTCGCTAAAGTAAGCATGCCTCATTTGGCTGTGGCTTATTTGCAGACATTTTAGGAAATAAATCTGGGGAGCCATTTGTGCCTCTTCACATCTGACAATGGGAGAGAAGATGGCTACGCTTGAGATGCACTCCACCCTCTTCTTCTGTGAGAGACACACAGGCTTGTTGGACAAAAGCCAGATGCAAAAACCCAGACTCCCCCCCACCCCCAACACTGTGTCTTGCATCCATCCACCCTCAGCATCTCCTTGATCAGATTCCTCCAGATGATTCTTTTCTAGTGCATAAGTTGGTAAATAATAGATAGACAAGAAGAATACAAAATAAGTGAGAAAATGAAAATTAAACCATTTTAATTGCCCTTTTAATCATGAAAGACTATATTGCAAGGAAACAGTCATCTTTGTGTCTCAGACATTACGTTCTTGTTCTTTAAGATTTACTTATTTTATGTGTGTGGTTTGCTGGTGTATTTGTGCAGCACATGCATGTCTGTGAGGTCAGATGAGGGCATTAGCTCCCTTGGATCTGGACTTGGGATCCTTATGTACTACTACACAGGTGCTGGAAATTGAATCTGGGTCCCCTGCAAAATCAACAAGTGATTTTACTGGATGAACCTTCTCTCCAGCCCAGGTCTCTGTTTTTGATGTCTGCGTGGATGTTGCATAGCCTGACAACATCCATTTGTGAGACTATTCCCTGTTAATACTACTAGGAGTGCTGTGGCTGGTTTTTGTTTGTTTGTTTGGGTTTTGGGCACTGTAGAAAGCATGCTCACACGCAAGCCTTTGCTGAGTGGCCTGATGTCGCACAGACAGCACGTAGTAGTAGAGCTCAGAATGTTCGTACACATGTTGCTTCTGTATCAGCTGAAAGCAGTTTCCTGCCGTTGTCCTATATTATTTACATATGTGTGTGTTTGTACATGTATGTAGATATCTCTGTGTATGTGTTGTATACATGCATGTACAAGTATACTCCTCTGGCTCAAACAGGTGTCCTTTTCTATTGTCTCTGTCTTGGTTGTAGGAATACCCACTCACTCTGGGTCCCACCATTTCAGCCCCTGATACTTGCCTGTCTTCCTGAGACACTAGCACTGGGTTAGAACCATGTCTGGCTTGGGATCTGAAGTCAGATCCTCCAGCATGAACCTTAGCACTGAGCCCCTCAGCCTCCTTGTTCACACCTATCTTCTTAGTCCTTGCTATGATAAGTATAAAGTAACCTGCTTTAAGTAGGTTTTTAAAATTTCCAGTGATTGTGAATGCTTTTCATACATTTACTGTATTTTTCAGTTCTTTGTATATCCATCCCCATCTCTAACCTTACTATTCCATTAGATATTTGCATTCATCTACTGGTTCATGAGAGCGGCTCATACAATATGAAACTCAACCTCCATTTTAATGCATTCTCTCTCTCTCTCACTCAGACACACACATGGTATTACACACACATGCACATCTCATATATGATGGGATCATGCTATGCATAGTTTATGCTATGCATAAACTCGGAACCTTCCTGCTATAGCCTCTTGAGTACTGGGATCACAGATGTGGCCACACACCAGTGTCCATTTCCTGTATGTGGTCAGTAGTTTTCCTGCTCACTTCCCTTCTGCCCTTCTTTGCACTGAGCCTGCCTGACACCGAATGGTAGAGGCCTTTGATGATGTTTCCTCAGACAGGTCTCTGGTGAAGCTCATGCCATCCAGAATGCTCCTACTTCCTGCCACCACACACACTGCTCTAAGCTCCCGACATTTAGCCCACATTTCAGGGTCCGTCTTGGCATACAGTAACACATAGAAGGCCAATTTTCTTTTTTTTTCCCCATTTATCAATTTATTTCGGTATAACAAATCCAATAATTCACCCTTTTCTTGGTTCATTGATTCTAATTTTATCGAGTAGGCAGTGACCAGAAGCAAACAGCAGAGCATTGGCCTTGGTGATGTGACTGAACCAAAGTGGTTTTGTCCTCATAGAGCTCTCCAGGGAGACTCAACAAACCAAAAATGGCAGGAGGGAACGGTCATCTTACTCCGTATCATCCGAAGACGTTTGGAAGAACTATTCCTTAGAAGACCTGGAAAAGGCCTTTTGTCTAGAGGTGAGAGCCAAAGGATCACTACAGGCAAGCTGATGCCACAGGAACTATCTGGTTCTGGGTGTTATTCTGAAACTTTGCTCCACCTGCACCCCTCAGACCACGAGGGACCTCTCCTGAGGATGCACAGAGGATGCTGACAAGGGCAAAGCTAATTTTGTATGTGCACATGGAGTGTGAAAGTGGAGATGTGGAGGTGTGGGGTGAGAATGTGGAGGTGTAGTGGTATGGAGTGTGAATCTATGAGTATATAGATGTGGGGTGTGAATGTGGGGGAGTTAATTGTGGGTGTGGGGTATAAATGTGTGTGTGGGGGATATGAATATGTTGGAGTGGGGTGTAAAAGTGGAGATGTGTAGGTGTGGGATATGAATATGGAGAGGCATAGATGCGGGATGTGAATGTGGGGTGTGTAGGTGTGAGGTATGAGTGTGGGGGTTTAATGTGTGGGTGTGTGGTATGAATGTAGGGTGTGCAGGTATGGGATGTGAATGTGGAAGGTATGCACATGTGGGGTATATATCTAGTGGTACATGTTTGCTATACGTCCACATGTCTATGAGTGTGCATGCGGAAGCCAGAGGAAGATGCAGCTGTCTTACTCTTTTGTTTTCCATCTGTTTTTGAGACAGGGTTTGTCCCTCAACCTGAAGGTCTCCATTTTGGCTAGGCTGGCTGATGACTGAGATCTCAGAATCTGCCTGTCCTCGGCTGCCGACATGTGGTTATAGGCACATGAGGCCATGCTCAGCTAGACCATGGGTGTGAGGGATTTGAACTCAGGTCTTCTTATGTTCATAATAAGTACTTTTACCCACGGAGTCATCTCTACAGCCTGAGAAGTTAGTTTTAAGTGTTAGCTACTCACAGGCTAACTTAGAATACAGAAACCATATAAAGGAATGGTACAACTTGGTTATATGATAGAAAAGAAAACTTGAGGGGCTGGAGAGATGGCTCAGCGGTTAAGAGCACCGTCTGCTCTTCCAGAGGACCCAGGTTCGATTCCCAGCACCCACATGGCAGCTAACAACTGTCTGTAGTTCCAGTTCCAGGCAAACACCAAGGCAAATAAATAAATAAATAAAGTTTTTTTTTTAAAAAAAAAAAGAAAGAAAACTTGATTAAATAAAGAAGCCTCTTGTGACCTTGGGTGGGGGTTGATCATTAACGAGTACATAAAGAGACGCTCTTCTTCTAACCTGAGGTCGGAGGTTGGTCCTTATCTCTTGTCTCTAAATTTGGATTATATATGTTTCTCTTGAAAAGTTAAAATTGAGGGTCTCTCCGACTGCATTTAAATACTTTGTGTAGCAGTCAGGAGAGCGGAGAGCTGGGGTGGCTGGCAGTGGGCAGTCAGAATGGGCTAGGAAGACGCTTGTTAATGAATCGAGCTATGCCTGTGAGTTCAGCCTGTTGCTCCGGTTTCATTTCTGTTGCTGTGATAATGGAATTAAATTGTTGCCCTGACAGAAAGTATCTTGGGGAGGAAGAGAATTATTTCCACTTACAGTTGCAGTCCATCCTTGTGGGGAAGTCGAGGCAGAAACTTCACGCAGATAGTCACATCACATCCAGTCACAAGCAGAGAACAATGCAGGCATGATGCTCAGCTTTCTCTTCATTTATACACAGTTCAGGACCACCCCGCCTAGGGAATGGTGCTGCCCATACTGGCCTGAGTCTTTCTGCATTAATTAAGACAACCTCCCACAGACAGGCCGACCTGATGCAGAGAGTCCCTCACTGAGTGATTATAAGTTAAATTGTGTTAACTTGACATTTAAAAATAACCATACAGTACAGTACAAAACATTTCAGTGAAGCATGGCATGGGCATTTGGTAGATTGCTAGTGATGAAATTATCACTGAGATAATCTGTCAGCCTGACATTTTGGGAGGAAAACTTTACCCCTCACCAAAAACAATTTCTACACATAGTAACTACTATAAACCTAAAATGAACAGTGTGGGTAAAAAAGTGATTTCTGTGGTATTGGGCATCAGACTAAGCTGAGCAAGCCCTCCACCACCAAGCTACAGCCCTACCAAGGGGAAAAATTAAAAGTTTGAAATTAAAGTATCTTTTGAGCATGAGTTTAAAGCTCAAGAGCCATAAGGAAAAAGATGAACTTTGACAACATGAAAAAAAGCTTTTTCAAGTATTTTTATATTATAAAACTTTAAACATGAGGTAAGCTTGGCAAAATACAATGACATAAATGTAGCTGAATAATAACAATGTCTTAAAATGTTTATAGTTTACATTTACATGTATGTGTCTGTATGTGTGTCTGTGCACTTGTGTATGGGTACCCAAGGAGGCCAGAGGGCCTGCGCTGGATTCCCTGGAACTAAGGTGTGGGAACTAAACTGAGATCCTTTCTTTGCAAGATTACAAGTGTCCCTAAGTACTGAGCCATCTCTCCAGCCTCGATAACTATCTAATATCCACCGAAATTTGCAAGTTATTAATGTGGACTTTTGGTGAAAAACTAGCGGGGAAGCACTGACAAAGTCAGCATTGATGAAAAACATTGAGAGGGAGCACATTCATACCCAGCAATACATTGGCAAAGCTTGCTTTTCATTCATGGCGGATAACTTTATTGTTTTCATAAAAAAGAAACAACAAACAAAACACAAAACAAAACAAAAACATGGCCTTGCCAAAATAGATGATCCTCACAGAAAAGTGTGTGAGCTGTTCAGGCAGCAATGAACAGGAACTAAAAGTCATCCCAGCTCCCCACCCGCCCAGAGCAGCCCAAGCTGCATGTGGTGATCCGTGTTCTTCCTCATTCGTGTGGAAGAGAGACAACCGCATTAGCGTGCAGGCTAGAGAGAGGGGTTTCTGAGAAGATCGTTGCTGGGCATTGTGGTGTCACACTAAGGATGCTAAGGCAGGGATAATCCAAGTTCCAGGCCAACCTGGGCTACACAGCAAGGCCTTGTCTCAAAACCAACAAAACAAAAAAACCCTCCAAGCAAACAAAACCAGTCTTTTAAAAACATACACTTTTTATTTAAATATCTTTGATTTTTTTTTTTAACCAGGAGTAAAATAAGCCTCAATGTCATGTGATATCACAGTTAACCCTTTTCATGGAGTGTCCCACACCAGGCCTGGTGCCCTGGAATTACCAACTGAATCTCTACGTGACAGGCACTGGTTGTACGTGGATCTTCAAGTGATAAGGGCCGAGGTAGGAGGAGGGTGTGCACCTTGTCTGGACATCCACGAAGTGTGGTTCTGGGTCCCAGCTGTCACTATCCCTTCAGTATTGTCAGTCGCAAGTGACAGGAAGACACTCTGGAACTTTGGATGTCTGTTTCCCACACAACATATTAAGTCCCTGAAGGGACATTAATGCAATGAAAGGTATGAAGAAAACCCAGCCGAGCTGAGGAGGTGGTGATGCTTTTGAAGGGGCTGGCTCGCTGCCGTGGGGACTTGATGACAAGTGATAAGTGACTGACATTTGCTGTTTCTCCTGCCCAGCCCCCATCCCACAGATAGTGCTGTCTATATTGTGTTCTTGGAGTTGGTAATGTTGATATTATGCACAGTTATGGTAATCCCCCAGTCGCGTCTGGCCTTTGTTTCATACCCAGATTCATTTAGCGGCCGCCAGTGGAGTTCAGTACTTTTGGCATTTTTCCCCTTTTTATTTGGATTTACTTTTTGCTTGTGCAGATTTCATTGTCTGGTAATTTCTCCAAGAAAGGCTCATGGATGCTCAGCTTCTCTTGTGTCCACACCTAGGAGACCATGTGCCCTGTATGGTTGGGCCTGAGCACTGGTCTGGCTGTGAGTGATTATACTTTGCTTTCATTTTATCATAACTGAGCTTAAGTTTTTCCAACAGCCTTCCAGTACCTGCTGCTTTTGTGAGCAATCTGAGGTCCCTTGATGGCTCTCCTCAAATATGCTCGTATATTGACCCTGAAAATGTAAAACTCCAGGTTGATATTTGTCCTGGCTTAGAGCATTTTGATGTCACGTCTTGGAACATGGGGGTATTGTTTAGATGGTCAGCTTCTGGGTGTCCCTGAGTCTGCAGATCTCCTGGGTCATAACACAAACCCACACACACCTTGTCCCTTTCTCCTACTCTTCTCCCAGCCACACTCCCTCCCTCCTTCAATACATGTCCTTGGACTGGGTCATCTTTGCCCTGATGCCAGCATGTCACATGCTCCAGGTCACACTAACCCCTCTGTCTTAATATTTCCTGCTTTGAGATTCTTTCAAGCCCCCCAGTGTTCCTTCCATGGTTTGTTTGTTTGAGACAGGGTTTCTCTGTTTAGCTCTGGCTGTTCTGGAACTCACTCTGCAGACCAGGCTCATCTTGAACTTGGAGATCCACCTGCCTCTGCCTTCCAAGTGCTGGATTAAAGGCGTGCTCCAGCACCACTTGGCCTGAAGCCTATCCTCTCTCTCATGATGTTATGGCCTCCTGTAATAGTCATTTGTGTGGTTGTACTGTCAGCTCTCATACCCCCTTACCTTCCTAATGGATCCCTAGTTTTTGTCTGGTTCATTTTTATGACATAACGTTTTCATATATTATTGTTTGTTGATGTTCTTCGGGGTCTTTTGTGTCTTGTTTGCTGTGTGCTTATCCATCCCTGCTCTTCCCACTCTGCAGTGTGTGGGCACAGTTACAAAACTCTGTGTTTGCCATTTGTACTTAGTATAGGATCCTCCCAGCTGCAGCTGCCTTAGCACCTTCCTGATGTCACCGCCTCCCCCTGCAGTGGCTGTCACCTCCCCGAATAGTGTCTGTCATCACCACCCTCGCGATATCTGCATCACCTCCCCCTGCAACAGTGTCACCCCCCCCCCTTACTCGGTGTCTGTCATCATTTCATCTCTCCTGCAAGGTGTCTGGGTCACCTCCCCCTGGACAGTGTGTATCCTCATGTTCCCCTACATAGTGTCCTTGTCACTTTCTCCTGAGTACTGTCATCACCTCCCCCATACAGTGTGTGTCCTCTGAACACCGTGCAGGTCACATGCTCTCCTATGCTTGCATTTGGGTTGTGTCACTAGGTCCCACTATACAGGTGTGCTTGCATCGTCTGTGGTCCACAGTGCTGTGTGTCCTGGAAATCCCATCCAGGCATAGAGTTGCTGTCTCAGTTGATGCTCTAGAACATGATTCTGTTTTAACCGAAGCATCACCCTGTTGCCCATGATCATTTGCACGCCCACCATAAGCATATGGAGTTCTGTTCCGCAGGCCACCCTACCTGACATAGTTAGAGTTGTTCACATTTGCCCGTCTGACGCATCCTCCACTGGGAATTTGAAGGCTGTTAGTCTTTTTGCTAAGGCGCAGAACATCTTTTTATATTTTGCAACTTTTGTTTAGAACTTTTTTTTCCTGTAAAACATATCTGCTCTTAGATATATTAAACGATACATGCCAAATCTGTGGTGCATTCTGGGTCACCGTTAGTGAACAAAGCCAACCCAAGAGCTCTGTCTTGAAGTCCTCCAGCCCTAGCAGAAGATGACAGACAACACACATAGCTGTTAAAGACAGAACTGAGTGCAGAGACAGAAGAGACAGGGGGTTGGGGAGAAACAGTGGGATCTTGTTGCGATGGGCATGGGGAGATGTTCATAAAGCCACTTGCATCAGGATGGAAGCTGGCAGTAACTCTTGTCGGCCTACCAGTGATGTCATGGCATGCCGCAGGTCACCCCAAAGAACAACAGTGGTGCGCACTGGTTTTTACCAAAATGTTTCAGCACACATTGCTAAGTGGGGAACCCCTCTGTCCAGCCTGAAAGTGGAACATGCTTTGCAGTTTGTAAACTTATCTCTGTAATTGCAAAGAGTGTGTGAAGAAGGGTGTGAGACATCCCATACCTCTAGTTCCTTTGTGTTCTTGGCTGAATTGTTTGTGTTTTTCTTACACAAAACCTTACAATTTTAAATAAAGCAAGGTTTTTTTTTTTTTTTTTTTTTAGGTTTCAGATGTCTCATCTCTACCCTTTGTCACTAATTTTCTCAAAGTTCTTGGTCACAGCAGCGCATGCTCTGAAGCCCACTTGCCTTTGAAATGTTAGGATAGATTCCATTAGCTTTAATGCTTACTTTCCCGAGGCAGAATCGGGCAGATCTCTGTAAGTTTGAGGCCAGCACAGCCTACAGAGTGAGTTCTGGATCAGCCAGGACTGTATAGTGGGTGAGACCTAGATTTTTAAAAAACAGACTTTATTAGCCCAGTAAATACATGAAGATCACACCTCACACAGCATTCTAGCTTCTCTGGGTGAGTCTTCCCTAGGCAGGGGCTCAACTGAGGCCCTCTCTTATGGAAGCAGTTGAGCTTACTGAAGTTTGTGTTAATTCGTTCTTGGAGGATTAAGCCCTTTCTAAGAGAATCGGATCTCTACATATTTTTAGAATTTTTAAAAATCTCTCTCTCTCTCTTTCTCTGTCTGTCTGTCTCTCTGTCTCTCTCTGCCTCTGTCTCTGTCTGTCTCTGTCTCTCTGTCTCTCTCTGTCTCTCTGTTTCTCTCTCTGATTTTTGGAGCTGGTCCCCCCTCCACTGTATTGACTCAGGCCCTGTCTCTGTTTTGTGTACTCCAGGCTCTCTAGCTCATGATCTTGAACTAGTCTTCCCCATCTTAGCCTCCCACCTCTCTGCAGGAGTGATGGATTTACAAGCCCATGCCACAGAATCTGGCTGTTTATGTGGGTCTCAGGGATTGCACTCTGGTGGTGGTGATCGTGGAGGGCTCCCAAGCCTCTAAATCCCTCCCTCCCAGTGTTTTAAAGCTCTCCAGTGCTGCTGTGCCCACTCAGGAACATCTTTAAGCCTACTTCTTATTCCCTGGGTGGATGGAGACTCCTGCGCATGTGTGTCCTTTGCCAGACACCTTTAAAGAAAACTACCTCTGACAACAAATTGGTGGTTATTCTATTTTCCGTTGAGCAAGAAAAACTGAATTCAGACAAACTGAAAATATAGTTATCAGCCAACAATAAATAGCAATATTCCGTAAATGAAAACCAGCATCCACAGTGTTTTTATGAATCATGAAAACCAGCTTTGAACCAACTTCACTGCCTCCTCGGAGTCCCAGGGGAAAACTGGTTTACTCCTTTATAATCATTCCCCCTTTTAAAACCATGATTTATGAGGTGTCCAGTGTTTATTATGTTTATATAACCCTTATATTAATCAATTTCCACACCACAAAAGCAACTTCTGTTTTTAATAAAATGCTCCCAGCTTGCAAATCTGATGGCTTCACTTATCAGGAGTGCATGGCGTGGGCTCCCAGAAGGGAACGCTAGAAGCATATTAAGACGCACCTCACTGGCAGAGCTGCGGAGCATTTGTAGTGCTGTAGTCAGAGGTAAAGCATCGTCCATGCTGTCCTTCCCTGAGAAGCCTGTCAACTGTGAGCAGAGTGTTGTTTGTAGTGAGTTCATCAATTAAACATTGGAGGTTCAGTACATGGCACAGTAACCTTTTTGATCAGTGTTCGAAGATGGAAATGTGGAGTGGTTTTGGTTTAAAAAGAAAAACAAAAACGGCATGGTTGGGTGGTTGCAGGATGTTAGGATGTTGACTTGGCTGAATGCAACACTGGAATTTTAATTCCCTGCAGCTTTCAAAGTCTTACGAAAAGATTGAAAAAGCCCTGAGCGCAGGAGACCCCTCCAAAGGTGGCTACGTCTCTCTGAATTACCTGAAGGTAGTCCTTGACACCTTTGTATACCGGCTACCAAGAAAGATTTTTATCCAGTTAATGAAAAGGTAAGAATCCGATTGTTTCTTGACAGATTTTCCTCCAGACATCAGCCGGGACAACACAGAAGAACCTCATTTATTTTTTATCTAGTGCTTTAAACTTGTCACCGAGATTTCCCCACACATGCAAAAGCAAAGAGAAACTCTACAAATTCGCTCTCAAGCTCCGTGCCCAGCTTTGAGAGCCCCCAGGTGAATGCTGGTCACTGCTCAACCCCAAGGTCTGTGAAAATAAGTACCAAGCCTCTCATTTCCGTGTGTGCCTCCAAAAGATGCCAACTCTCTAAAGCCAAGACAGACAGTCTTCATAGCAAACAGAACTGTCACTGTTATTAATAAGTATCTGTCCAGGGTTCAAGTGCGACTGCTCCCCTCCTGTTCTCTTTTTCAGTATGTAAGAGTCGGAATGCAAATCGTTCCGCACATTGCCATCTGTGTCTCACCTCACGTCTTCATTAGATTTCTGTTGCTATGATAAAACATTATGACCAAAAGCAACTTGGGGGAGGGAAACATTTATTTCATCTTAAGCATCTAGGTCACACGCCATTACTGAGAGAAATCAAGGCAGGAACCCAGAGGCAGGAACTGAGGCAGAGGCCATGGTCTTCAAGGCTTGCTAAATCTGCTTTCCTATTGTACCAAGCCTAGGAGCGGCACCACCCACAATGAGCTGGGTCTTCCGACATCAATTGATGGGAACCTCGTGGGGCATTTTCTCACAGTTCCTTCATCTAAAATGACTCTAAATTATGTTAATGCTACATAAAACCAGCCAGTACACCTTGGTTTTCTCTTAATCTGTAGGATTCCTTCTCATCTGTTCCTCTTATGCAAGGCTAGATTAAATGTTCCTTGGAGTTTCTAACAGCCTGGATTTGGTTGTTAGATCCCACAGTACCATTTCCTAAGGTCCCCTCTCCCTCCTGCAGACTTCACCACCACCTCGGAGGACCCACGGCTGTGGTTTTATTTTTCTGCTTAAGGCAAGACTGCTCCACAGACTGGTGAGATGTATGGGCCGCTTGTCTATCTGTTCACGTTAGCTGTCACTGTCAATCATACTTAGATCCCATAGTTCTCTAGAGACTGTACAGTGGTAATATTCTGTTTGTTCTTTGGTGCTTCTGCGATGAGAGTGTGCCATATCCACAGTTAGATAAGAATGGCAGGGACTAGGGAGACCGCAAACCTGGAGACCTGAGTTCAGGTCCCCAGAAACACATAACACTGGACTCGGGAGCACGCATCTGTAACCCGGCATTGCTACAGGGATATTCAAGGATGCAAGAGACTGTGATGCTCCCAGGCCTTCTGCAGCTGTGAACAGGGGGCTGCCTCTGACAAGGTGGACGAGGTGGCACTGAAGTCCCGTGACCTCCACGTGTGTGCTCACATCTCACACAAATCCAAACAACAGCAACAGAACCAAGCACAATCCACAAAGAAATGCCATTGGCTTGGCCCTTCCATGGCTACTTTTCAGAATAAGAAGTTGGTTCACCAGTCTCTTCCACAGAGAACAATGGGAATCTTTTCCTAACAACCTTTTCTTAATTATTATGAATTCTCTAATTTAAATGTATCTCATACATTCTAATTCATCACATCTTGCCTTCATCTCTCCCTTTCTTTCTCCTTCCCTGTTAAGGTTCTTAGACAGGGTCTCACTTTGTAGCCTAGGCTGGCCTTGAACTTGAAACCTGTCTGCTTCAGCCTCCTGAGTCCTAGGATTACTGGCCGCACTCCCAGGCCCAGCTTGTTACAGTAATTCTTGTAGACTCTCCATTGTTCCCTCTTGGCTGGTGGGACCTTTTCCCACTGGTGCCTGTGTCCTGTTGCCAGGGCCATCATGGTCTCTAAGAGTCTTTTTGCTTTCTGATATGATAAAATGCCCAGTCTCCTCTACAACCTGCCTGACACCAGGATTGGTGATCTCTGCAAGGAACCCCTGTACCGTTCAGCTGGGAGTGTGGCATATAGAGACAAAAATATTTCTCAGAAATAGTCTTGTTTTCTTGTCTGAGTCACACAAAGAGCCTCCTCTCAAGGCAGTGAGATAGAAGCCAATGAAATAGTGTCTTGAGTAACTATAGGTGATGAGCAATGCCTTGGACTTGTCTTGAAAAGATGTCTAAGGCCATCAGAAGAGCCCAGCACCACACTGGGGCTCTCCGAGGGCACCGTGCATGGCGGAGCAGAACTGTACCGAGGATTTCCAAAGCAGGTGCCACATTGGTCCCAGTGAGTGGCTCCACTGCTCAGAAAACAACTCTGTTGTTTAGGACTTATTTTTCAGATAGCTAGAGGTCATATAGAGTGCCTTCTTAGCCTCAAAATCATAATAGTAATGTAGCAGGAATAATAGAAACAGCTAGAAGATGTCCCTCCTCCTTGCCCAACACCCTCTATTACTCCACACCCTCATTCACACACATAAGAAACTTTTACATTTGTAGTCAGGCACACCTACACTGTTGCTTTGATTTTAAAAATAGAAATGGCTGCCTTAGATACCTTTCCTACTGGCTTCATATTCTTGGAAATTATCATTTTAATGAATGCATGAAATGTCATTCTGCTAACATTTATCAAACACCTTCCTCTGCCAGACACTGTGTTCGGTGCTAAAATTGCTGAAATAGACAATGAATAGATCCCAGCTGAGATGACCTGCCCGCTGATGAGCACCACGGGTGCAAAGAGTCAGCATATTAAGGACACAGGTGGCCGCCACGTTCTCTTGGTAGGGCCTCTTCTTCAGGGACCCAGAGTTCTGTGGGGCCCTTTTCTGTACTCATCTAGAATTCCCAGGGGAACAGCACCAGAAACAATAGCAAAGTGTCTTAATCACGGTTTACATATTGATGGTTGAGCATCTCCAGCCTGAAAATCCCAATTCCAGGCTGTGGAGATGGCTGAGTAGGGAAAGGTACATGATGTTTAAGCCCGATGAGTGACCTCCCTTCAACCCCTGAAACCCACCCACAGGCAGAAGGAGAGCCGACTCCACAGGATGTCCTTTGACCTCCACACATGCACTGAGGCATGCCCCACCCCCACATATACAATAATACAATTTAGAAAGAAAATCTAAAATTTGAAGTGCTTCTGAATTTGAAACTTTCTGGGCTCCGAAGTGACATCTGAGGGTCCCAGTCAAAATGCAGGCTCACAGAGGTCCCGTGTTATGTAGCCTCAAGGCTGAGTGAGTATAAAACACATGGAGAGTTTGTGTTTAAACCTGAGACCCCCCCACCAGGTCCTTCTGAAATATTCCAGAACTCAAAGCAATCCCAAATCAAACTGCATTTCAGGTATGAGACAGTCACCGGGTGAGCACCCATGTCCCGTGCATAGTCCTGAAGGTGCATGTGTGACATGTCCCAAAGTCGTGACTGTCTTGTCTAGAATGGAAACACTGTTCTAGCTAGTGTTCGTCTCTCTTCCACGGGCCAAGGTTTTGAAAGGGTGTTTTTTAGACAGGATTTCACAGAGTTGGCCTTATCTCAGCCTCCTGACCCTAAGGTTATAACCATGTACCAGTATGCCCAGTTTTCCCAGGATTTTTTTTTTTTTTTAAATCTTTTCCTTAGTTTAGCTAACAAGAGTCTTGTTTGTTTAACTTTTCAAAGACTCAACTCTTAGCTCCATGGTCTTTTTCTTTTTTCCAATCATTTTCTAGGCCTGGATGTATTTCTCCTCTGATCTTTGCGGCTGATACTGTCTCTGTTCTTTTTGGTGCTTTGTTTCTTTTTTTTCTTTTCTTTTCTTTCTTTTTTTTTTTTTTTTTTTGGTTTAAGATTAACTTGTTGAAGATTGGCGAGCTTCTCCTTCTCTACCCCCTTCATGTTGCTAAAATCCCTCTGTCTCTCCAGTCTACTAAGGTCCCAAGGATAAACAAAGGCATGATTCAGACAAAGTTCATTCTGTGGAAACAATGAGCTTGTCAGGCTTCCTACAGGGTGTAGGGGAGGGGTTACATGCAGGGGGTGTGGGCTTGCCTACCCCAACAGGCAGCACCTGAAAAGCCTTTACCCAGCAGGCCTGAGGGTTCCCCTCACCCTCTTAGGTGGAGCCCCGTCCACTAATCTATCCTATATACTCTAGCTCTCCTTGGTCATATGCAGTTAAGGCAGCTGCCAAGACAGGCGGTAAGGAGGCTGGATACTGAGGTGAGGGTCTCAGAACCCTCCATCAGGGTGCAAACAGTCAACAAGTCCAGCTGAGAGGACCTTTGGCAGGTGGGTGCAGCTGGACTCCCCAAGATGGCAGTGGTGTGACTCAGAGGATTGACAGTGTCAGTGAGGCACACAGATGTGTAAGGCAGGGGGCAGCTTTGGGGAATCCATTCTCTCCTTTCACATTCTTCAGAAGCGTGTATCTTGTTCTGGCATGCCGCGTGCCAGCTGACCTTCCTGTGGGCTGAGGGCACGCATCACTGGGTGTCATTTCTGCAGGACAACACCCTAACAGTGTACGCTGCCATCATGTGTTGTGAGTGTTCCAATTTCACTTCCTCTCTCGCATTGCACATTAACATCATTTTAAATATTGATCACTTATGAGGCACGAAGCAGTGCCTTGTTATTGTCCTAATTTGTCTTTCTGGGGCTGACACTGAGGTTGGCCACCTCCAGGTGCCAGCCTGCTGTGACTCTACCTCCCTTGATGGCAGTCTTCCTCATGTCCTAATGGGCTAATGGCCCAAACGGAAGAATTTAATGTGAATCTTATCACCTTCAGGTAATTCTTTATAATCATGTATGCATCAAAAGAGAACCTGTCTGTATAAGAGCTGTCTCTCAGCTTGCTACTTCCTTTTCATTAACACAATACTTCAGTAGCTCAAAGTTTGTATTTTAATATAATCAAACACATCCATCTTCTCTTGTTCGACGTCTTGTGTCATTTAAAATTTGTCACTCATTCTTCCTACCCAGCTTGGGCTAGGAACTTGCGCTGGCCCACATCTCACTCTTAAAATTAAACACTTCAATCCATTGTAATATAAATTGCATATTCAAATTAAAATTGTTTTCCAAATTGATGGTTTATTTTCCTGTTGCTGTATATTAGATTATTTTTTCTCTCTCTATTACTTTTAAAATAGCTCAGCCGTAATTGTGTGTGCATGTGTGTGTGTGTGTGTGTGTGTGTGTATATACACACACGTGCTTGCATGCCTGCATGCTCATTGCAGCAGATGAATAACCTGCAGGAGTCAGCGTCTCCTTCCACCAGGTGGGTTTGGGTCACCAGCTTGACAGCAAACCCTGTTACCCAGATGTTTTCAATTTGCCATATCTTAAACGATTGCTCATAATTTGATCCAACCTGTGTTCCCTGTACTATTACACCAGTTTAGATTTCTGCTGTACACAAACATTTCTCCTTAGATCCCGTCTGGAGTAGCCTATCCACTGAACAAAGTCAACCCATTGATTTTCCATGATGGCTTTAGAGAGAACGCTGGCTCTCAATGCTACCAGTTATTTGTTCCTAACCCTCTTCCTTCAGTTTAAATGGTGAGTATTACGGTCCCTTTAGGATTTGTTCCCATAAAAAGCAGGTGGGTCAGCAGTTCTAAGGTGACGTGAAGGTGTACTGCTGTCCCTGCCATGTGAAGGAACCTTTGCTGTGAGGCACTGCGGAACTGCCAGTCACTCTGTCCACAGGTGGTGGCAGGGTCTTGTGGACCTCCATGTGTGGTTGCTATCAGAACTCACTCCTTGTACAGTAATCCACAGCCGAATAGCTTTTGCATTGTCTGACCAAGTGACTGCAGTGGATTCAGACAGAAAAAGCCGCCATCTTTTCTGTCATCAGCGGTATCCCCAGTCTTCCCTGGCCCAAGGAAGGCAAACAGGGTAGTGGACTGTCTACCTTTCTGGTGTAGCGTTCCCTCTGGGTCCATTCTGCACTGTCACTCTTACCTTACACTCCAGTCAGTGCAAAGGCTCCACACTGACCAACAATCCAGATCTTTATGACATATTTTTTGGAGCTGGTGAAGCAACTGTAGAATAAGCCTGTAATCTCGAGGGGTCTTCTGGAAAATGGATTCAGTTTTCACCTATCACCTCTTTGAACCTCTGCTTTACCCAACAGACCTTGCTGGCCCTGTGGCTTTCCATGGTCATCATCCTCGCTGGCCCTGTGGCTTTCCATGGTCATTACCCTTCAGAGCCCTGTTTGAGGACATCCTAGTTGGTTGGGGCATACTTTCTTAGTGCAGTCACCTTGGTCTATGGTGGACAGACCTGCCTGGCTTAAATGAGATGCCCTGGAGCATCTGGACAAGGCTGGGAGGAAACTCGGTTGTAGTGTTGGCTGTTTTTCAATCTTTCTCTCCAAGGGTACCCAGGGGCATCTTTGATCCAGGAATTCTGGGTTTGAGTGCTAGGCTGTGTTTGTGTCTATGGCAAATGCCACAATTTCTACATAAAAGATTCAACTCTGGTATCTGTTCACTCTGCCTGAGGCTTTCTGTGTAGAGCCGAGCAAACCTTGCTGACCTTTGGTCCTACCTAAGCATCCTGGGATCACTTTGTTATGGCTAGAAACCCTTGTTTTCATGAAGCACACAGTCATTCTGTGCTATATGGTGACTCCTTTAATCCACAGCTGCAGGAGTGTTCCAGCAGGAGCTGAGACCCTGGCAAAGAAATGTGATCTCTGTTCTGACAATGAAGCCAAGCAATACATATCATGGTTGCCTCTCAGGTCATGCTCAGGTATCAGAAATCCTGGCAGGATCCTGAGGCCTACCCATTGATGGACCACATGGCACTCAGCCTGAGAACACAGCGCAGAGAAGCTAGAGGGGCAGGAAGAAAGCCCTATGTACACCTAGGACAGCAGCCACTCTGGGCTCACTGTGGAGGAAAAGGCCTTCCAGGCTCACTGTATGCAGGAAGGAGCTCAGTGGAGCTCAAGGTGGGAGAGAGAGAACAGGTGATGCTCATAGCCACAGTATTGGTGCTGAGCAGCTATGGGAAACAATGCCACCACGGTGCATGAGTGCAGGTGTAGACCCCTCACACCCCGACTGGCTGGTTTCGGTGCATGAGTGCAGGTGCAGACCCCTCACACCCCGACTGGCTGGTTTCGGTGCATGA
>PVIH01018838.1:0-37229 GCA_004025045.1 Sigmodon hispidus
AAGAACCTCAGGAGGTATCACCATCCCTGACTTCAAGCTATACTATCGAGCTACAGTAATAAAAACAGCCTGGTACTGGCATAAAAACAGACTTGTGGACCAATGGAATAGAATTGAGGATCCAGACATTAACCCAAAAACCTATGAACACCTGATTTTTGACAAAGAGGCCCAAAACATTCAATGGAAAAAAGATAGTATATTTAACAAATGGTGTTAACATAACTGGAAGGAAGTGTGTAGAAAAATGCAAATAGATCTGAGCCTGTCACCCTGCACAAAACTCAAATCCAAGTGGATCAAAGACCTCAACTTAACCCCAACCACTTTGAACTTGATAGAAAAGAAAGTGGGAAATACACTTCTACAAATTGGCACAGGTGACCACTTCCTAAATATAACTCCGGTGGCACAGGCACTAAGACCAACAATCAATAAGTGGGATCTCCTGAAGCTGAGAAGCTTCTGCAAAGCCAAGGACACTGTCAATAGGACAAAACGCCAGCCTACAGAATGGGAAGAGATTTTCACCAACCCTACAAGTGATAGAGGATTGATCTCTAAGGTATATAAAGAGCTCAAGAATTTAGATCCCAAAACCTTGAATAATCCTATCAAAAAATTGGGTTCAGATCTAAAAAGGGAATTCTCAGCAGAGGAACTACGAATGGCTGAAAGGTACCTGAAAAAGTGCTCTTCATCTTTAGCCATCAGAGAAATGCAAATCAAAACAACTTTGAGATACCACCTAACACCTGTTAGATTGGATAAGATAACAGGCACAGATGACAGCCTATGCTGGAGAGGATGCAGAGCAAGGGGAACACTCCTCCATTGTTGGTGGGATTGTAAGCTTGTTCAGCCACTTTGGAATATAATATGGAGGTTTCTCAGAAAATTGAGAATCAATCTCCCCAAGGACCCAGCAATACCATTTCTGGGTGTATACTCTAAAGAGGCACATTCACACTCCAAAGGTATTAGCTCAACTATGTTCTTAGCAGCATTATTTGTAATAGCAAGAACCTGGAAACAACATAGATGTCCCTCAACTGAAGAATGGATTAACAAACTGTGGTACATCTACACAATGGAATACTACTCAGCAGTAAGAAAATATGATATCCTAAAATTCACGGCAAATTGATGGATTTAGAGAATATCCTCCTGAGCGAAGTATCGCAAACTCAGAGAGATAAGCAGGGGATGTATTCTCTCACTAGTGGTCTCTAAACAAACAAACAAGAAAAAAAGCCAAACATGCCCAAGCGGCAAACCACAACCATTGTACAGCTTGTGATCAGAAACACCCTGGACTGACCCTTCAAACTCCAGTCCAACTATAGCAACACCTGACTCACTCTTTAGGGAGGGGGGACAGAACTGGATTTGGCCAGGAGTAGAGACTGATCCAAACATTATTGGGTCAGTGGGACCATAGGACTGTCTGCTCCCTGCCCAGGGAGGGGATTGGGAGTTGCAGAGAAGAAAAATGACCAGATGTGGTGGGAGGGGGAAGAGACCTTGAATAATTATATACAGGGATGGAAAAAAAAATTCAGAGGGAAAGCTGAACACAAAGAAAATATATGTATAGCAATCTTATTTGCATTTCCACCCTTGATAAGCCATGCTTATGATTCTTATCCTCTGTATAGTTATTGTTAACTCATCCGCATTTTAATTTTTTTTACTGTTTTTTTTTGATAAATACAAAATAAAGAAGGAAAAGAAAAAAAATAATATTCTTCTGAATTCCTTATTATTTCAACTGTAAGTCTCAATTGTTTTGTCCTTCCTCCAACTCATTTTTGCTTGTAATCGATGTTTTGAATAAAGGTTAACTTCTCAAAAAAAAAAAAAAAAAAGGAAAGAGCCTCATTCCTGGGGAAGACTATATATCTCAGCCATCACTTATTGCCTAAAACTCTTCATTCAGGGATTTGGCCTTGTAATATTTTCCCCATTAATACTGTTATATAAGTTGGTGTCATGGCTCTGATCTTTTTAAAAAAAATATTTATTTTTTAATTATTAAACACAATTGACAAATTTGTAACCAAGTTAAACAAAAAAGGGAAAGCCTTCTTCAATAAAACTAGAAATTGAAAGGCAAACATTATAACAGATAACCTTTTTTTTTTTTTGAGATTTCATTGGTGCAGTTATCATGTCAAACATAATAAACATGCTCTCATAGCCAATGTTCTGATCTTTGGGCTCTTGGAATCTGTTTATGCCCCTTTGATAGCCCCTTAGGCTTATATGTCTAGCTTTATATGATCAGTTGAGAGTGGGAATAGTTGTGGTTTTCTCTAGTAGTCTTCATCTGCTACAAAAAAAGGTTCTTGATTGAAATATGATGACAGTACTTATATGTGTATATAGATATTTAGAATGTAATCCAGGATAAGACTCTTTAGGTAAGACATTGCTGTAGGTTCTGTAGGGTCTCTGTCCTCACTGTAAGCTGGCTAGGTTTACAATTACAAGAATAATTTCCTTTCTCTCCAGGATGATTTAAGTCTGATTAGATGGCTCTTTGTTACCCATAAAGTGTATGTGCCACGATTATCTTGAAAGTAAAAGTCAACTTTTCATATCTAACTATGAGGGTTACACTTTGTGGTAGTTCTCATTATTTTCAATTGTTCAAATGGTTTTTAAATTGTACTTTTGAAATTCATTGACTTATGTATTCATAATTTAGAATGGAGTGAAAATTAAAAATTAACACTATTATTATTTATCTGTACAGCTTCTAAAATTTAATTAAAATAAAACATCATTCAGGTTTCATTCATCTTTAGCACATAAGTGATGAATCTATTTCCAGTGTTTTGTTTTAATTAAGACATATGTACATCAACATTATAACCTGCTATGTAAATCTCAAATCAAAATAGAAATGAATTTTTATTAAGTCACTGTTTTATGTATTCATTTTTGATTTTATTTAGAGTTGAATCTGGGTCTTTTGAGATTAAACTCATTCCCAGTGTTAGGCTATATAGAAAGTCCCTGACTCAAAAAAAAAAATGTTAAAAGAAGGACAGACAGACACTCTGACACACGGTTGGGGAGACAGAGTGAGGAGTCTATATTTATTTACTCTTGGAGTCTGTCACTACACTTTCCTCAGTAGAATCTGAATTTGGCAGTATAATCTCAGACAGAATATGATACTTCTTTCCCTGGTTTCAGCTCCTTTCAAAACTAGAATTTAATATTATGATAACTCTAAGGTGAGAAAGCAACATTTGTGATTGTTTTTCTTGATGTGTACTCCACAATATACTTGTGGTGTCAGAGTGGATCTAATGTTGGTGTCTGTATTACATACACCTGTATTATGGTATAGATAGCTTTTTTCCCAGTAGTGCTATTAGACAGAACTTTCACTTTCCAGTCTGAGTGGAATCATTATGTGACCACTGGAAATTGATTTATTAAAAAGCAATGGACATCTAAGGTAAGCAAGTCCTCTAATGCCTGCTTTTCATTTAAAACCAAATCAAACAAACACACAAGTAACTGTCAATACTAGTCTGAGTATGTCTATATAATGTTTGGTCTTAAAATACAAGTAACTGGTACTATACAATAATTTTTTACTTTTCCATCATTTGTTAACATAAACTTTTTATTTTTCTGCTATTTTTTCTCTTTATGACCAACTTCTTCTGCAAATCAAAGTAAATACTTCTAGATTTACTAGTTGGTTGCAACAAAGAAATATTTTACCACAGTAAAATTTCCTCTTCACTCATGTCAGTATGTTTCCTTCTTAATGACCCAGGAATGTTAACCCTTGCCTCTAGGATAGTGCTGTGATCTCCCAATACTGAGCAGCTTCAATGCTTGTGATTAAAGACACACTTGTGCAACCTTATAAAACTTAATTGGCAAAGTTGAGTATTTCTCAAAACTGTCCTTAGAATTTTAAAGAACTGGATATGCTTTTATCTATGGGCCTAACAACATGTCATTAGGCATCATCTCATCTTTCAACCCTTATCAGAGAAACTTCTATTTGTAGTAGATGCAAAGACTAATAACTGATGATTTTTCAAAGATCAAAACTGTACAATTCGGAGCCCCAAATGGCACATCTATTTCACACCCCTCAAGCCAAGGACAAAGAGCTCTTTTCAAAGAGGCTGAAAAAGTTTAAGTGCTCATGGAGGTGGATTACTACAAGGAACTAATGTTATCTGGAAACAGCAGGGGAAGTTGTACATAGAAACTCACAGTAGGTTTGTCCCCACACACTCTGTAGCAGACAGAGATAAACTCCATCTGCCAGGGTCCCCCCCAGCTGCTGCTGAGGGATTTTGCATGACCATCCACCTCCAACAGATCAAACAGATAAGGACTGAGGACTCTGAAAGATAGATTCAGACTCTGCCCAAAGTTGAGGTGGGTTCAGCAGGCCCCAGTTCCTGAATCCTTGCCAGGGAAAATTGTGTTCCAGTAGGGTTCTGATTTTGGGACCAGGGTCTGTCTATGGAACTTGTCCCCACACCCTCTCTGTAACAGACAGAGATAAACTCTGTCTTCCAGGGTCTCTCCCCTCCCCCAAGCTGCTGCTGAGGGATTTTGCATGACCATCCACCTTCAAGGGATCAAATGGATAAGGACTAAGGACTCTGAAAGACAGTCTCAGATTACTCTCAAAGCTGAGGTGGGTTCAGCAGGCCCCAGTGACTAAATCCTTGCCAGGGAAAATTGTGTTCTGGTCTTGTTCTGGTTCCGGGACCCGGGGATGTTTGTGGAGCTTGTCCCCACACACTCCGTAGCAGACAGAGATAACCTCGGTCTACCAGGGTCCCCCCAGCTGCTGCTGAGGGAATTTGCATGGCCACCTTCCTCCAATTGATCAATCAGAGAAGGATTGAAGACTTGAAATCCAGTTCCATGCCAAGAGAGGAGGTAGAGATTGAGCAGACCTTTTATTCAGAAATGACAGGTCACACAAAAGCCCATGTGCCACAACTGACTAGGGGACACCTAAACATGAACCACTGAAGACATGGGCAGACACCAGTGCAAAAATATATATAATAATGTAAAGAACAACAAGATAACTCCAGAGGAAAGTGGCGGTCCTACAACTACAAGACCTGAAATGAACAAAAAAGAGGAAACAGAAAGAAGTAACACTAAAAATTCCTTTATGATAATCATCGAAGCTCTCAAAGAAGATATGAAAAAATGCTTTAAAGAAATAGAAGAAAATACAAACAAAAATTGGAAGAGATGAACAAATCCATGAAAGAAAACCAAGAAAAAGTAAACCAGAAATTGAAAGAAACATGCCAGGAACTAAAAACTGAAATAGAAGCAATAAAAAAGGAACAAAATGTGGCAAAGATGGAAATAGAAAACCAGAAGAAAAAAGCTGGAACCACAAATACAAGCATAACCAGCAGAGTTCAAGAGATGGAAGATAAAATCTCTGAAGTGGAAGACTCAGCAGCTCAAATAGATATATCAGTCAAAGAAATACTAAAACCAAAAAAGCCATAACTCAAAATGTTCAGGAAATCTGAAACACCATGAACAGACCTAACTTGAGAATAATAGGAATAGAAGAAGGAAAAGAATACCAGCTCAATGACACAAATAATGTTTTTCACTAAAATCATAGAAGAAAACTTCCCTAACCTGAAGAAGGAAATGCCTATAAAAATACAAGAAGCTTACAGAATACCAAATAGATATGACCCCCCAAAAAAGTGAGTGTGCCACATTATAATCAAGCCACAAAACATACAGAACAAAGAAAAAATTTTAAGAGCTGCTAAAGAAAGGGCGAAATTACATATAAAGGCAGACCCATAAGAATAACACCTGATGGGTCTGCCTTTATTCAATGGAAATGCTGAAAGCTAGAAGGGTTTGGTCAGAAGTTATACAGACATTAAAAGTACATGGCTGCCAAACTAGAATACTATAACCTGCAAAATTATGAATCACCATAGATGGAGTAAACAGGATATTTCATGACAAAGTCAGACTGAAACAATATCTATTTACCAATCCAGCACTACAGAGAGTATTAGAGGAAAAACTCCAACCTAAGGACCCCAGATGAACCAAGGAAACCATAAACAATCACTAATTCCACAGAAGAATACTCCAGAGAAAGGAAATACAAACAAGTTACCACCAAAAATGGTAGGAAATATCAATCAATGGTCACTAATATCCCTTAATATCAAAGGACTCAACTCTCCTATAAAACATCACACACTAACAAGATTGATAAAACAACAGAAGCTATCCTTCTGTTGACTACAAGAAGCACACCTAAACCACAAAGACAGACACAGGCTTAGAGTAAAGGGTTGAGAAAAGATTTTCTAGTCAAATGGTCCTAAGAAACAAGCGAGGGTTACCATCCTAATTTCTAACAAAATAGACTTTAAGCAAAAGCAATTAAAAGGGACCAAGTTGATCATTACTTATTCATCACAGGAAAAATTGGTCAAGAGGAAATTTCAATCCTGTATATTTATGCCCCTAATACACGGGCGACTACCTATGTAAAAGAAACACTGCGAAAGCTCAAATTCCACATCAATTCTTACACCCTAAAAGTGGGAGACTTCAAACCCCACTTTCAACCCTGGATAGGTCAACCAGACAGAGACTCAACACAGAAATAAAGAGTCTGAAAGAGGTTATGATGCAAATTGATTTAATAGATATCTACAGAAGCTTCCACCCAAATGCAAAGGAATATACATATTTCTCAGCTCCTCATGGAACTTTATCCAAAATTGACCACATAATTGTTCATAAAGCAAATATCAATAGACACAAAAATGAAAATAATCTCTTGTAACATATCGGACCACCAGGGCCTAATTTAGAGTTCAACAACATCAAAAATAAGAGAAAGCCTACCAACTCATAGAAACTAAACATCACTCAGTTGAACCAACTCTTGGTCAAGGAAGAAATAAAGAAAGAAATCAAAGTCTTCCTAGAATATAATGAAAATGAATCCACAATGTACCCAAACTAGTGGGACACAATGAAAGCAGTCTTAAGAGGAAAATTCATAGCACTAGATGCCTACATGAAAAACCTAGAGAAATCTCACACTAGAGAACTAACTGCTCAGCTGAAATCCTTAGAACAATTAGAAGCAAATTCACCTAGAAGGAGTAGATGGCAGGAAATATTCAAACTTAGAGCTGCAATCAATACAATTGAAACAAAAAGAACAATACAATGAATCAATGAATCTAAGAGTTGGTTCTTTGAGAAAGTAAACAAGATATATAAGCCCTTATCCAAACTATTCAAAAAGCAGAGAGAGAGTGTCCAAATCAACAAAATCAGAAATGAAAAGGGGGACATAACAACAGACCCCCAGGAAAACCAGAGAATTATCAGATCATACGTTGATAATCTATATTCCACAAAATTGGAAAACCTAGAAGAAATGGACAGCTTCCTGGACAGGTACCATCCTTCAAAATTAAATGAAGATCAGATTAATTACCTCAACAGGCCTATAACCATTAAGGAAATTGAAACTCTCATTAAAAAACCTCCCCCAAAATAAAAGCCCTAATCCAGATGGTTTCAGTGCAGAATTCTACAAGATATTCAAAGAAGAATTATTACCATTACTCTTCAAACTATTTCACAAAGTAGAAACTGAAAGAATATTGCAAAATTCCTTTCTATGAGGCCACAATTACCCTAACACCCAAACCACTCAAAGACACAACAAAGAATAAGAATTACAGACCAATTTTCATCATGAATATTGATGGAAAAATTCTCAACAAAATTTTAGCAAACCATATACAACTTTAAATAAAAAATATCATCCACTATGACGGAGTAGGCTTCATCCCAGAAATGCAGGGCTGGTTTAACATACAAAATAATATAAATGCTATCCATCATATAAGCAAACTAAAGGAACACAACCACATGACCATATCCTTAAATGCTGAAAAAGCCTTTGACAAAATCCAACACTCCTATTTGATAAAATCCCTAGAGATATCAGGAATACAGGGAGAATACCTAAAAGGTGATTTACAAGAAGCCAACAGACAGCATCAAAAGTAATGGAGAAAAACTCAAAGCAATCCCACTAAAATCAGTAACTAGACAAGGAAGTCCTCTCTCCCCTTATCTATTCAATATAGTTCTCAAGGTTTTTGCTAAAGCAATAAGAGAAAATAGAAGATTAAGGGAATACAAATCGGAAAGCAAGAAGTGAAACTATCTCTATTTGCAGATGATATGATTGTATACATTAGTGATGCACAAAATTCTCCCAAGGAACTTCTAAGTCTGAAAAATACCTTCAGCAATGCAGCAGGATACAAGATTAACTCAAAGAAATCAGTAGCCCCCCTATACGTTAAAGATAGAAGGGCTGAAAAAGAAATAAGGGTAACATTACCCTTCCTAATAGCTGCAAATAGTATTAAATACCTTGGAGTAACTATATCCAAAGAAGTAAAAAATCAATTTGACAAAAATTTTGAATCACTGAAGAAAGAAAATGAAGAGGATATCAGAAATTGGAAAGCTCTCCCATGTTCCAGGATAGGTAGGATTAACATGGTAAAAATGGCAATTCTACCAATGGAATCTAAAAATTCAGTGCACTGCCCATCAAAATCCCAATACAATATTTTTTGGACCTTGAAAGAACAATGCTCAATTTCATCTGGAATAACAGGAAACCCAGGACTGTCAAAACAATTTTGCCCAACAAAAGAACCTCAGGAGGCATCACCAGCCCTGACTTCAAGTTATACTATAGAGCTATAGAAATAAAAACAGCCTGGTACTGGCATAAAAACAGACTTGTGGATCAATGGAATAAAACTGAGGATCTAGAAATTAACCCAAAGACCTATGAAAACCTGATCTTTGACAAAGAGGCCCAAAATATTCAATAGAAAATAGATAATATATTTAACAAATGATGTTGGCATAGCTGGATGGTAGTGTGTTGAAAAATTCAAATAGATCCAAGCCTGTCCCCTGCACAAAACTCAAATACAAGTGGATCATAACTTCAACATGAACCCAGCCACTTTGAACTTGATAGAAAAGAAAGTGGGAAATGCACTTCTATGAATTGGTACAAGTGGCTACTTCCTAAATATAACACCAGTGTAACAGACACTAAAATCAACAATCAACAAATCGGATCTCCTGAAGCTGAGAAGCTTCTGTAAAGCCAAAGACACTGTCAATAGGACAAGATGACAGCCTTCAGAATGGGAAAAGATTTTCACCAACCCTACAAGTGATAGAGGACTGATCTCTAAGATATATAAAGAACTCAGGAATCTAGAGCCCAAAACCTAGAATAACACAATCAAAAATTGGGGTGCAGATCTAAAAAAGTAATTCTCAGCAGAAGAATAATGAGTGGCTGAAAGGCACCTGAAAAAGTGCTCATCATGTTAGCCATCAGAGAAATGGAAATCAAGACAAGTTTGAGATGATGATAAGATGATAGCCTATGCTGGAAAGGGTGTGGATCAAGGGGAACACTCCTCAATTGTTGGTGGGAGTGTAATCTTGTTCCACCACTTTGGGATGCAGTATGGTGGTTTCTCAGAAAATTGAGTATCAATCTCCCCAAGGACCCAGCAATACCACTTCTGGGTGTATACCCTAAAGAAGCACACTTGCACTCCCATGGCATCAGCCTTACTATGTTCATAGAAGCATTATTTGTAATAGCAAGAACCTGAAAACAACCTAGATGTCCCTCAACTGAAGAATGGGTTAGCAAACTGTGATCCTCCTATACAATGGAGTACTACTCAGCAGTAAGAAAAAACAATATCCTAAAATTTGCCGGCAAATGGATAGACTTGGAGAATATCCTCCTGAGCTATTTATAACAAATCCAGAAAGATAAGCAGGGGATGTACTCACTCATTATTGGACTCTAAACAATCTATCAAACAAACAAACAAACAACAAAAAAATCAAAACATACCCAAGCTACAAACCACAACCACTGAACAGCTTGGGATCAGAAATGCCTTGGACTGACTCCTTGGATCCCACTCCCCCTAGAGGAACACCTCAGTCAGTCTTGATGTTGGGGGAGAAAATTGGATTTTCCAGGAGTAGAGGCTGAACTATGCAATATTGGGACCGTCAGACTTTGGGACAGCCTGCCCATTTGGGGAATGGATAGATGTGGAGAAGACAGATTGACCTGATGTGGTGGGAGGTGGAAGGGAACTTGAATAAGGACATACAAAGATAGAAAATGTGACTTCTTTATTCATAATGATAAAAAAAACAAGAAAAAAAGAAAAGACATACACATGCAACAACAGCAATTAAAGAAGAGGGACCTATGGATTTGAATGAGAGCAAGAGGGAAATATAAATGAGAAAAGCTACAGGGAAAAAATGTAAGAGGGATTAATTATATTATAATCATTATAATCTCAAAAAATAAATATTATAATCAAAGGTCAAAAACTAAAAAAAAAATGTGGGAAGCTGAAAAAGAAAGGCAGTTTCTTTATTTGTCATTCTTTTAAATAGGCTGCCAGTGGAAGGTGTGGTCATATTTTGGAAGGGACTTCAAGCTTCTTATAATCTGGTTAATGCCAATCAGCTCATATTATAGTTATTTCCAGGGGTAGTCAAGTTGAAAACAAAGATTAGTCATCATCATGTGATAGCACTATTACAAATTCATTTTTATATAAAGATTAATATTTATTAAGGAGTTCATATAAACACTGATATAAATGTAAGTATAAGACTATATATGATAGGAACAATTTTAAGGCAATGTCTAGGAGAATGAAAACCAGTAACACAAACAAGCCAAACTGCACCTAACAAACAACAAAGATACGGTATAGCTTAAATGTCTAAAATATTGGTAAGTCGGAATATACAGAGACTACTTAATTTTTTTTGGTTTTTATGAATAAAGTCATAAATTTTATCTATGTATACCCTTGTTCAAGCTCCCTTCTATTCACATTATATTTAGAAGCATCATGTGTGGCCATTTCTGAGTACTAGAATATTTTTCTTATAACTACAAGGGGAAAAGAAACTGTGTATGTTTGTGTGTGTGTGTGTGTGTGTGTGTGTGTGTATCAGTGTGTGTGTGTGTCAGTGTATGTGTGTGTGTGTGTGTGTGTACTTATACATGTGCAGAGTATCATTATATGTCTTCTATTTTGCTCCAACTTAACTTCTGAGACATTGTCTCTCCTTTAACATGGAGCTTGCCATTTTTCTATACTAATAGGGTAGACAGTCCTTGAATGTGTCTGTATCTAGCTCTTAACTTTTTGCTATTGTTATAAATATGGCTTTTATGTAGGTACTAAGATCCAGACTCAGGTCCTCAGGATTTCACAGCACATGGTCAATATACTAAAAGTTTTTTCTCCAGACACAAAGTCTATTTGGTTTATTGTTATTTCTGATCATTTTGCTTTTTAAGTATTCACAATACTTACGCTCCTTCTAATGCATACATTTGTGCTTATATAATATCTGAAATTATAGTATGTAGTCATATTTAAACAAAAAACAATTTACAATGGGAGTCATGTTCAATTGCAATTTTCTGTGTTAGACCATATGTCCTTCTTTACCAATGATCAAGTGAAAAATTTTGATGCTCTTCTAGGAGTAAAGTAGGAGACATATTGAATATGGAGAGAAAATCCCTGTGTTTGGCCATGTTTCAACATCTCTGAAAATGCTGCTCTGGAAACAGTACTTTGCTTTGAAGTAAAATGAGGATAACTGTGCATTAATATTTATGAGAAGATGAAGTTGGACTCTGCATGTATTAGTGCTGTATGAACTGGAAGCTTCAGAAGGTAGGCAGCATTAGAATGGATTTTATTATTTGCCTGGTACCTTTATGCAGAATCATCATTGGAAATCAAATTGTTTTAAGTAAGTAAAAGAATATTTAGCTCTGGTCCTGTCTGCCCCATTCTAAGAATCAGGAAATAGTGAATTTGCAGATGATTTTAAGCAATAACCTTTGATATTAGCAAATTTATAAAACTATTAAACTGTGGCAGGACATTTTTTTCATGTTTAATTTCCTCAAACAGCCAAAATGTTTCCTTTAGTTTTTAAGTAGATTATATGATAAAAATGCTTCCTCTTCCTCCTCCTACTCAATTTGCTTCTGAGAATATACTTAGCTTTTCAGTTTAAAGTAAGAAAATTGTTCTGGTCCTAATACATAAAACTTCTTGGGATAAACTAAAATGAAAGAAAAAACATATTAAACAATACGGTTAATGAAAATTTATTATTTTCTTACTTATTACCCATTGATGCTGTTTCTCTTTTTGCCTATGAGACACTGGATTCTTGGATTCATGTCCTAAAACTTCTAGGAAGATTAATTTTTTTCATCTGTACTAGGCACATGTGCTATACAGCCTTAGCTGGTCTTGTGCCCTTCCTTTTTGCTTTATCTACAAACATTGCTCAATTTGAAACTAAATGCTGACAACCTTATTTATAACTGTTTCTGTACATACGGTTATTGTTATGAAATATTGTACTAAACTATTTCTTATAGAAACAATTTCCTACTTTATGTACCTGAATGCATTAATGTATTTGTACATATAGGGCAAAAAAAAGTGGCTGAAATTTATAAGGCATTTCTGAACAAGATGACATCACTTTTAACCAACACACAAGCATTAGATACATTTCTCATTTTAAATGGCTATTTCAAAAATCTTAATAGTAGCAATTACAGCAAAAGACTAGCTCCAATGGAGAACTTTGGTATCAATGCATTACTTAACTATACATCCTGAAACAAGTGCTGACAGTTTTACTAACAATAATGGACCTGATTTTCCTTTGAGTATATTCTAAGATTGGCCACTACTATACAATGTTATTTACAAGGAGACAGAACTCAGGGGTAGAGTTATGTAGCATGTATAAGGCTCAAGGTTCTGTCTCCAACACTGATCCCCAAAATATCAGGGAAGGGTTAATCTAAGTGGAGGGCAAAAATAAACTTGCCCTTTCTTTATATGAGCTCTTAAAACTACAGACTTAAAATTGAGTTCTTTAAAAGTAACTAGGACTGACACCTTGGATCCCACTCCCCCTAGAGTAACACCCAACTCATTCTTGAGGGAGGGGGGAGAAAACTGCATCTGCCAGGAGTGGACACTGAACTAAGCAATATTGGGGCAGTAGGACCATGGGACTGCCTGCAGCCTGCCCAGGGATGGGATGGGGATTTGTGGAGAAGAAAGAATGACCTAATGTGGTGGGAGGGGGTAGGGACCTTGAATAAGGATATACAAGGTTAGAAAGTGTGACTTCTTTGTTCATAATAATAATAGAATAAGCAAAAGAAAAAGAAAAGTAACTATATGTGATGTTTCATAATCTCATGGCCAGAAGTACTGTTCAGTGAAGACATGCACATTTAGTTTATAAGATAACAAAATCAGGTTAATATTCCTGTCTTTAAAAAAAATCCTTATCTGTTATATACAAACCAACTTCATGATAATTTCCAGTATTGAGACCACCTCATTTATCAATCAGAATCTCACTGGACTGGACAGGAGTGAGTCACCTCACCTATAGTACTATCATATTGAATTCATGTGTTCTTCCTCCAGTGATATGACTACTTCTGCCCTTACTCTCATTTGGCATATGCTATTAATCTTTCCACAAACTTTGTGAGTTCTTTAGTGAATTTGATCATGTTCAATCACACTGATTATAGCTTCTCTAGTTTCTATGTTTTAGAACAATATACAATATTAGGTACAAATCCCTTGTATTATCTTTGTAATGATGACTTGTAAATAATTCTTTCTCACTTAACATTTTATAAACTCATATTAAAAATAAATAAATTCTCAGGATTTCCTGGGTGTCTGTTGTTATGTCTCCCTTTTCAATTCTAATTCAGTTAATTTGGGTTCTCTCTCTCTGCCTTTTGGTTAGTTTGGGTAAGTGTCTATCTTGTTGACTTTGTCAAAGAACCACCTCTTTGATTCATTGATTCTTTGTATTGTTCACTTTGTGTCTATTGTACTGATTTCAGGCCTACATTTGATTATTTCCTGCCATCTACTCCTTCTAGGTGAGTTTGCTTCTAACTGTTCTAAAGCCTTCAGCTGTGCTGTTAGGTCTCTTGCATAAGATTTCTCTTGGCTTTTCATATAGGCATCTAGTGCTATGAATTTTCCTCTTAACACTGCTTTCATTGTTTCCCCTAAGTTTGGGCATGTTGAGGATTTATTTTTATTAAATTCTATGAAATCTTTGATTTGTTTCTTATTTTTTTTCCTTGATCTAGAGGTGTTTCAATGTAGAAATGTTCAGTTTCCATGAGTTTGTAAGCTTTCTGTAATTTTTGTTGTTTTTGAATTCTAACTTTAGACCATGGTAGTCTAATATGATACAAGAGGTTATTTCCATTTTTTGTAACTATTGATATTTGATTTATGACCAAGTACTTGGTCAGTTTTAGGGAAAGTTCCATGGGAGGCTGAGAAATAAGTTTATACTTTGTGCTTGGGTGAAAATTTCTGTAAATGTTCATTAAGTCCATTTGCATCATAACATCCAAGTTCTTGTTTCTCTTTTGAGTCTCTGTCTGGTTGACCTATCCAAGGGTGAAAGTGGGGTATGGAATACTTCCACTATTAGAGTGTGACATTTGAAAGGGATGTTTAAGCTTTAGAAGTGTTTATTTTACTTATGTAGGTACCCTTATATTAGGGGCATAAATATACAGGATTAAGATCTCATCTTGATTGATTTTTCCTAAAATGAATAAATAATGTCCATTCTGGACACTTTTGATTGATTTTAATTTGAAATCAACTTTGTTAGATATTAGGATGGCTACAAAAGCTTGTTTCTTGGGGTCATTTGATTGAAAAATCTTTTCCTAACCCTTTACTCTGAGCCCATGTGTGTCTTTGAAGTTGAGGAGTGTTCTTTTGCGCAACAGAAGGATGGCTTCTGTTACATGATAAAATGAAAAGATCTCCCATGTTAGTGGACAGGTAGGATCAACATAGGAAAAATGGCAATCCTATCAAAAACAATTTACAGATTCAATGTACTTCCATCAAACACCTAACACAATTTTTTACAGACCTTCAAAGAACAATACTCAATTTTATTTGAAATAACAGGAAAGACAGATTGCCACAGCAATTTGCTCAACAAAAGAACTTCAGGAGACATCACTATCCCCAACTTCAATCTATACTATAGGAGTAAAAACAGCCTGGTACTGGCATAAACCCTGACTTCTGGATCAATGGAATCAAATTAAAAACCCTGACATTAACCCACACACCTACAAACACCTGATCTTTTACAAAGAGACCAAAAATGGAAAAAAGATAGTATCTTCAACAAATGGTGCTGGCATAACTGGATGGTAATATGTAGAAAAACACAAATAGAAACAAACTTAACACCCTGCACAAAACTCAGAACCAAGCGGATCAAAGACCTCAACATAAACCCAGATACAGTGAACTTGATAGAAAAGAAGGTAGGAAATACCCTCCAACACATTGGCATAGGTGACTACTTCCTAACTATAATAACATCAGTAGCACAGATACTAAGAACAACAATCAATAAGTGGGATCTCCTGAAATAGGAAAGCAATAAGACAAAATGACAGCCAACAGAATGGGAAAAGATTTTCACCAATACTACAAGTGAAAGAACTAATCTCTGAAATATATAAAGAACTCAAGAAACTAGATCCCCTTTAAAAATCCAATTAAAAAATGGGGTTCAGAACTAAAAAGGAACTTCTGAGCAGAAGAATTACAAATGGCTGAAAGGCACTTGAAAAAGTACTCAGTATTCTTAGCCACAAGAGAAAGACAAATCAAAACAACTTTGAGATACAACCTTACACCTGTCAGAATGATTGAGATTAAAAACACAGATGATAGCCTTGCTGGACAGATTGTGGAGCATGGGGAACACTCCTTCATTGTTGGTGGGAGTGTAAGCTGGTTCAGCTACTCTGTAATGTAGTATGGCAGTGCCTGGAGTGGATGCTTAAGTAAGTCACCTTGGGATCTTGGAACCTCCTGCTTTTGCTGGGGAGGAGATAAAGAGATAAGGATTAAAGAGAGTGACTGGGAGGGGCATCGGGGAAAGGGAGTTTCATCAAGGCAATGCATGGATAAAAAAATGAGACTTTATTCAAAAATGTATAAAAAAGAAAAAAACAAAGAAAACTGAGGATCAATCTCCCCAAGGATCCAGCAATACCACTATTAGACATATATTCTAAAGATTCACATTCACACCTCAAAAGCATTAGCTCAGCTATGTTCATAGCTGCATTATTCTTAATAGCAAGAATCTTGAAACAACCTAGGTTTCCTTCAACTAAAGACTGGATTAACAAACTGTGATACATCTACACAATGGAGTACTAACCAGCAGTAAAAAATAAAATGAAACCCTAAAATTTTCAAGCAAATGGATGGATTTGGAGAATATCTTTCTGAGTGAAGTATCAGAAACCCAGGAAGATAAGCAGGACATATACTCATTCATTAGTAGACTGTAAACAAAAAAGCAAAGAACACCCAAACTGCAAATCACAACCACAGAACATCTTGGAATCTGAAACACCTTGGACCTGCACTTTGGAACCAACACTTACCTGAGGAACACCTGATTCAGTCTTGATGTTGGGATAAGAAAAGCAGATCTGCTGGGAGTGGATCCTGAAGTAAGCCACTTTGGGACCCTGGGACCTTCCTGCCCTTGCTGAGGAGGAGATAAAGTGATGTGGGGAAGAGTGACTGGAAGGAGCAGGAGGAGGAAGGGAGTCTGAAGAAGTGTATAGATGGATAAAAAATATGACTTTATTCTTAATAATAAAATAAAGACATGGAGATCTTAATAGAAGAAGCCAATGTGGGGTAGAAAAAAGATCAGTAACTAGGGAAGCCTTCAAGAAATCACAGGGTATCCCTGGCTAGGTCTCCAACCAATAGTGAAAGTGTTGCCTAAACAAGACTTTCCGTATAATCAAATGAATAACCACTCAAGTGCCATCACGGTACTTACATCCAAAAAATGAATAGAGGGAGAGAGAAAGATACATGGCTGGGCACTGGGCAGAATCCCTTGTCCAGCTGGTAGTTGGGGAGAAGACTCCATATGAGCAAGGGGATAGGGACTTTATGGAAAATTCTCACAATTATGGCTGGCTGGAGCTCTTCAGAGCTTACTGAATTAAGAACAGCTACCTGGGAACCATCAGGGAAAGGAACTAAGCCCTCCAAGGATAGGCAGATGTCCACAGACATGAGCAATATGTGGAGCCTCAATGGGAGGGTTCAGACTGTGTTTCTATGGATGAACTATTATCTTGGAGTCCATTCCCTCCAGAGGAACACCTATTCCAGTCTTGATATTAGGATGAGGAAATCAGACTTGCTTGGAGTGGATTCTGAGCTAATCTACCTTAGGACCTTTTGCCCTTTCTGGGAAGGGGATGGGGGTATGGGGAAGAGGGAGTCTGAAGGCTGCCCAGGAGGGGTCAGGAGGGACAAGAGAGTTGAAGCAAGGGGATATATGGATAAAAATTGTTTAGTCTATAAAAGTAAATTAAAAAGGAAATCAATAAATTTACTTAATTATTTTTTTGTGGGACAGAATCTCTGTGCTTAATTAGGACTGCTTACAGGGAAGTATTTTCTGTAGGATCATAGAAATTTACAAGCTGTACAAATTCCTTTGTGAAATATTTCATAATCTAAACAAGATGGGACATACTTTAAACATATTAATTGCCTCAATATAGTATAATTTTACTTTAATATGTTTTGTGTTAATTTGTCTGAAATATATTGTGTTATTATAATTATATTAAAATTACTTAATATTTATTATAATGATGATACATTATTATAATTATGTTATTATATTTTAATATGTAATTTATAATTTGTATATTTATACAGTACATAGTAATTTACACAAATATATAATAGCATTTATTATTTATATGTATATATATTTACATATGCTTGTATGTGCTATGGTAAAAAACATATGTGGATATTAGAAGGTAATTTCCATGAGTCAATTCCTTCCTGGTGACATTGGACTCAGGTTTTGGAGGGCTGCACATTTATATACTGAGCCATCTTGATAACCCTTAAATCATATATCAATATCTTGGTTTAAATTTGCCTATTTACATGCATATATATACATATATAATATACTTTATATTATATATTTAAATATATATAGTATTTTGAAATATAAATAGTACTTTATAATTATTTTCTAAACTTATATTGAAATAAATTTAAGAATAAAATTCAACTGTAAGTCTTGCTGAATGGAGACCTGCATATAGGGTACTCATTATAGATAAACCTTGTAACCTTGTTAATCTGGTACTGTGAATAATTACTGAGTAGTTTTCTTTTCATGTAAAACCAATTAATCAAATGAAGTTAGTAGAATATTTTGGTCAATTTATATCAGTATACATGATCATAATAGTACTTATACTTTTAGAGTAAAGAAATAATATTTCTATCATAGTATATCTTTATTATAGCGAGACACACTGAGTACAAGATTATAATTACTTTTCTGTGTGGAACTGGATAGACTTTATGAATTCTGTACTTTGTGTTTATACCATTTAATTTTCAAATAATGCCACTGTACTGACTACTTACCTAGTCTGTATTAGGAATTTCATTTGGCAGTTTAAAAATGAATATTGAAGTATATGCTATTGACTGCCATTGATTAGAATCTAATTTAAATTTGAGTTGTACAAATGATTTTTTTTTTGAAAAGTAAGGCCTGTGAGTATGTGAAAGCCATTGGTCCTTTCTCTTATGTCTTCATTCTCTTATTGTCACATGTTATATTGTATCATAGGGTCATCTTATCTATGTTGTTTGTCTGAATGTTCAGACATAATCTACTTTCATTTATTAAATGAAATTAAAAACTTGTTAGTATGTAAAAATGAGAACATTGGGAAACAAAGGCCAGGGGTCTGTAATCATCTTCCCTGCTTTTCTTAGGCATCTTTGTTCTCCTGTCATCTGCTTGTTTCACAGTCATTATGTCACTCATATTACCCTGCTTCTGTACAGCTTAGTCACCTTGGACAGAAATACTATTGAATGAATGGCCACACATTTTGCTATAATTTTCTATTTTAGTTTATACAAATATTTGTCTTGATGTGGTCTTGGTATCTGACTCAGAAAAATGTATATGAAAGAACCTGGAGGATATTATTTTGAATAATTGAATAGAAAATTTTATAGAAATTATCAAGTCAGAAAAGAAGTTTAGAGTCAAAATTTTAATCTGATCAGTTTGTTATATGGATATATTGCTGTCACATATAATTTTAATTACATATTTATTACAGCCATTAATCATGCTGCAGCAATTATTTTATATAACATTGAATTATGGAAATATAAAATTATGTTAAAACTTGAATCACAGACCTATGAGGAATTTACACATTGCACACTTAACATATTGGGTGTCAAATATTCTGATGGGATTTTGAACATGCAGCTAGATTTTTATACTTGTTGCAGACAGGATTTTGTGCCCATCTTTTGTTTTCCAAATAATACTGATTTTAAGGCTATATATTGGTCTATTAAAATAGCTTATTTTTCATCTGTTCCATGAATTTATTTTATAAGTATTGTTGGCACTGTCTGACATTTTTAAGATATGACTTGCTTTAGAGGACATTGTTTTGTGATTGTTAAGCAACCTTATGTCTGAGCATTTAAGATGCCTTGATATTTCATCTCCAGGTTGCATTTAATTTTGTGAAAATGTTTGTACTTGGGGATTTGTTGTTTGTAGGTATCCATAAGAGAGAAGCATAGTTAAATTTAGAGTGTGATTTTGCCTTGGTGTGGTCAATACATGCTGAACTCAAAAGTTGCCTGCCCAAGAGTTGTGCGGTTTCCAATAAATTAAGGTAGACTTAAGAGTTGCTTTGCTTTGGTCCTTTTAGGTTTGAGTAGCTTATATTTTTCATCTATAGTTATCTATCTTCCTAAATATTCTGTCAAAAATATGCAGTTTCCTTTGAATTTTAACCACCTGTCCATTAGGTGTGTATCGTTTGTGCTTTATGACAAAACCATTAGGGAAAACAGTAAAAGGAAAGAAAATAGGTGATGGAGACAATCCCTGTGAGCAGTTTTTCATGTTCAGATTATCCTTCCTGATTTGATGTTCTCTAAAGCCTCTGTGGACTCACAAAATCTTCTCACTGTACTTTATCCATCCATATGTTAAAGTGCTATAGTGAATGAGAACAGCACATAGTATCCTGGCATTCAGCCATAGCCTGTCTTTTAGATAATACTGTTTTTTAAAGATCTGAATAATAAATTCTAATTTTCCTGGTATTCTACTTATTTTTTCTGTGGTCTCTTACCTGCAAAGGATCCATTTATAAAAATTTGTTCATTTTGTACTTATTAAGAGTGGTAGAGAACATATCACTTTCAGGTAGTATTTTATAACAAGGAACCAAATTGTTAGTTCCATTCTTTACTATTTAAGATGTATAGTTATAATTACAAATTTTAAGCCATAATTTTCCTTGGAGTTGGTGTACTCTTTATTTTTTGTGTTTGCTTGGGCAAGTGTGTGTGTGTACGTGTGTGTGTGTGTGTGTGTGTGTGTGTGTGTGTGTAAGCCAGAGGTCAATGTCCTGTCTTCCTCAATTCCTCTGCCTTCTATTTTTTTTGTAAAATGGTTGCTTATTTAAAACCTGGAGCTGGCTAATTCCTTGGGTTCTTTTTCTTTGACAGCATACTAATAAGAAAGGTATGAGCTATTCGACACTTGGGGTTGAATTTTCTTTTTGGACTACTTATATGATATAATTTTGGGTGACATTACTAATATTTTCTTTCTTTATTTTATTATTTTGAACAAAGAAGTCACACATTCTATCCTTGTATATCCTTATTCAAGGTCCCTATGGTCCCAGTATAGATTAGTTCAGCCTCCACTCCTGGCAGATCCAGTTTTCTCCCCCCAACACCAAGACTGAGTCAAGTGTTCCTCTAGGGGGAGTGGGATCCAAGGAGTCAGTCCAAGATGTTTCTGATCCCAAGCTGTTCACTGGTAGTGATTTGCAGCTTGGGCATGTTTTACTTTTTTCTTGTTTGTTTGTTTGTTTGTTTAGAGTCCACTAATTAGCTAATGAGTGAGTACATCCTCTGCTTATCTTTCTGGGTTTGTGATGCCTTGCTCAGGAGGATATTCTCCAAATACATCCATTTGCCTGCAAATTTTAGGATATCATTTTTTCTTACTGCTGAGTAGTACTCTATTGTGTAGATGTACTACAGTTTGTTAATCCATTCTTCAGTTGAGGGGCATCTAGGTTGTTTCCAGGTTCTTGCTATTACAAATAATGCTGCTATGAACATAGTTGAGCTAATGCCTTTGGAGCGCAAACATTCATCTTTATGGTATATACCCAGATGTGGTATTGCAGGGTCCTTGGGGAGATTGATTCTGAATTTTCTGAGAAACTGCCATACTGCATTCCAAAGTGGTGGAACAAACTTATACTCCCACCAACAATGGAGGAGTGTTCCTCTTGCTCCACATCCTCTCCAGCATAGGCTGCCATCTGTGTCTTTTATCTTAGCCAATCTAACCGCTGTCAGGTCATATCTCAGAGTCGTTTTGATTTGCATTTCTCTAATGGCTAAAGATGATGAGCAATTTTTATGTGTCTTTCAGCACTTTTAATTCTTAGGCTGAGAATTCCCTTTTTAGATGTGAACCCCATTTTTTGATTGTGTTATTCTGGTCTCTAGATCCTGAGTTCTTTATATATCTTAGATATCAGTCCTCTAGACATTAATAATATTTTCTAAAGACATTTTATTAGGAAATGTGTGTATTCTACCTTTAATATGCATTTACAGAGCAAAAATAAAATTAGAGTTTAAAACTTACGGCCATTGCATCATAATTCTTAGTATTAAGGGATATTCAACCCTGAGTTATAAAGTAATGTAGAAGTATTTTATTTAACAATTTATAATTTGCATGTTGTTATAAGCTTACCATGTGTCAGCAACTGCTTTTATAGGAAACATGAACTTGAATATACTAAAAACTTAGCTAAACCTTTATATTAAAAGTTATTCTTTCTTGAGATTCCCTTACATTGATTTGTTGAAGAGTTAATGCAGGTACCCCAACCATAGCTAAGCTGCTATAGGAACTTATTATCAATATTTTGGACAATTACAAGTCTCTGGATTAAGCACTACCTGTCAGGGACCAAGACCCTGGCTTGAGCCTCTAGGCCTCTAGCTAAAGGCTACCATGGGAACTTACTGAGAAGCCAACCACTGAGCCAGCATGACCCTGAGTAAAATAGATGTTCTCCCAAAGTAAAATAGATGTTCTGGTTTGCTTAACAGTAACAGAGGAGTAGCTCTAAAGAGTACAATAACAGGAACATTCTGTGGGTAGGTTATTTAGCAGTCTTCCTGATAACATAGAAGTAGCTCTGAAGAATAGAATAACAGGAACATTCTACTGTTAGGTTACCTAGCAACCCTCCCCTGAAACAAGACCAGTCACCTTTTTACATTGCCAATATCCTGCTTCCCCTGGCTAGCTTCCTGCAGGTGTTTGAAGATTGTCCCCTCTCTTTAGAACTATATAAGCATGTATAAAATTGGAATAAAATCGAAGCTTGATCAGGCTCCCACTTGTCTTGCTGCCTTCCTTTGTATCTCCCTTTCCTTCATTCTCTCTCGTTGGTGGTCTCCCATGTTTAAGTCTCACGAGTCGGGGCAACTACCCATAATAGAAAGAAGATTTTCAATCAAGACCGAGGCAAACACAAATTTGTGGGTACAAACATAGTGATTATGAAGTTAGATTGGTACTACTGAAAGATACAAATCAGTAGGTTTCCCTAAAGGATTTGAGAGCCTCCAAATATTGGCTTTTGATAAGGTTTCAATTCCAGAACTGAATGTCCCCTGTAAAGCAGGCCTCAAATCCAAGAATAAAGCAGTTGGTAACTCCGTCATTATTTCACCAGTGGGCACAATTTGTTTGTTAATTTTATCTTGCATAAAATCTCTTGCTCAATGTTACAACTCATATTTTCCCTGCTCCCTCATCCTGCATAGATCCTGTACTGTGAAAGCTATTCAGCAAGGGGAAATTTTCCTGGTAAGTCAGTGCCCTGTAATCCAACTGGGTAGCATCTTCAGTTCTAGGATATATCAAGAGCAAAATCAACAGCCTGTCTTGTTTTGGATGCCTCTGAGAACACCCTGAGTAGTAACTCATTTCGAGGTATTCAGTCCTTAGAACTTGGGTTGACGTTAAATAACCACCCCTCTCTCTTTCTAGAAGTATTATCTAACCATGAAAGAGATCTATGTTAAAATTCCTGTCTTATATTACATATGTTTTAATTTGCTCACACTCTAGTACATTTCCAGATAGCTTATTCAGACACCCTTTGTTTGTTTAGTACATTGTCTCATTTTCCCTTTTCTTGCTCCCAGCCCGTTTTCTAAGGTAAACCTACATCTTGGATTGTTCTCCTGTTCTTACATGTCACCTGCATTCTATTCATTTCTTCTAACTAGAATTTTATTACACTTGCAAGATTGTATGTATCATTTAACTTATTCATACACCCCTAATTTTCCCCAAACATTTTACCATCTCCTATTTGCTCAAATCCTCAGATTTTTACCCTTTCATTCCCCATCCATACTTTACCTACCTATATTTTAGTATATGTCTTCCTTTAGTGGGCCTGTCTCCATGACCCACTTCTAATTACTGGCATTCTATATGTACTCAACATGCATACAAAAAATGATTCAAAGCTTGGTTTCAAATATGAAAGACAAAGTTTAGTGTTTGTTTTTCCGAGCCTGTGGAAACTCATTCAGTAGAATCTTGTCCAGATTCTTCCATCCATTTACTTGAAAATTTTATTTTTTTTTGTTACAACTGAATGGCATTCCATTGTGTATACTTACTACATCTTATTTATTCATTAGATGATATAAATCTAAAGTAAATTCTTTTTCTAGCTATTAAATAGAACATTGAGAAACCTGATGCACATGTTTCTCAGTTATACATCATGAAATCCTTATGCTAATGAGGTAGGTCTATTATTTGAGAACCGTTCAGATATATTTCCCAAGTGACAGTGCTATACTACACAAATATCAGCAGTATATGAGGCCATCTTTACCCCACACCAATGATAGAATTAATTACTTATATTCTTGATCATAGCCATTTTGAATAATGGGAGGTAGAATCTTAAAGGGGTTTAATCTGCAATCATTTATTTTAACATTCTATATCAGAGTTATATGCTATTTAAAATGTATGTGGATAGTTGCTTTCGAGCTTATAAGTGTCTTTATTACACTAAGATTACATAGTCCTCAAGGACAAGAATTGCTTGCTCTCACTTTTACTTACAAGGACACATCATAGAAAGTTAAGAACAGAATAAAACAGTTGAAACCTATCTTTCTGTTGATGCTGTGTCAAGCTGCTGGTGTACAGACAGTATCTATAATTTTACTACTGGTTCTGAGTGAAAGCAGGAAAACAATACCTTGGAAACATATCTTGGGACTTTGAAATAAATGTAAAAATATCAGAAATATTCCCAAGCACAAAGAATCTGAAGAGTCTGAAAATAAAATTTCATTTAAAAAACTAAGAAAATGTCATTGGCCCACTCAGAAGTGACAGAGAACAGCTGTGAAATTCTACTCCATTAGATTGTCTGCTTTGTTATATGATAGAAACATTAAAGTTTAGGGAGGTGTCAAAATTAGTGCTTCTAATCAATATGCACTATAAAGTTAATAATGCTTGGTTTTATTACATAACTAAAAGTGTTGTTTACTTTGATGAATTTCTGTAAAATGTGAAATATCTAAAGATTACTCATTCTGATGCATTCAGGCTTATGAAGTTGTATTTTTCACAATTACAATATGCCTACAAGTGTATATATACATATACATACATATGTATAAATATTTATTCCTATAGTTGTAACTGATAAAGCTCAAAATGACAGATGTACCAAAATATGCATAAGTTCTTCATTTCTGTCTTAACTACAAATTATGTTGCTATTGCAACTATGAAATAAATAAATTTTTTCTTTCATTTCTCTTAAGATAAAACATGACCTCATTCTGGAGTCGTTTTTCAACTGCTGTAAAAATACTTTTTTAAAAATATTTGTATAATATTTGGCTGAAAACATCTTATATGGAGTATAAATTTTAACATAACATAACATAATATACATGTACATATACATGTATAACTTTTAATAGGTAAAATAACTCTTCTCATATTACTTACTTTCTTCTTGGATTCTGAGTTAAAGAACATGATGCATTTAAAAGTCATAATCTGTATGTCCTTGAAACCTAACAGTAGTTTCCTAAACTGAGTTTGCAGACAGTTGATGGCATGTCCTAGTTTTGGTAGTCATGGTGGCATCTGTTAATATTTCCAGCATGTCTGGAATTCACTTGTAGCTAGCACCCAGGCAAAATACAGGGTCACTCCAGGTACTGGCATTTCCTGGGTTCCACTGCTGTACATATTCTTCCACCAGTCAGGTGAAATGCCTAGTCACCTCAGCCTTACATCCTGTGCATGTTCGTCATGGCATGTCACCACGTAGGCCCCCTTTACACATAAGTAGCTTGGGTTTGTATCTATATGCATGAACAAGTGTGACCACATATGCCCCTTGTAAGCTCAGAATGACTCTTAAAAGCAGATTTCAACCCATTCCCAGTCTCTCTTTCTGTGGACCTGTTTTACAACTCTCTGTTCTTTTATTCCCTTAAAACTCTAAAAACAGGTTTTGGTGTTGTTTCATGATCCATTCTCTGGCCATCATATAGGTGTTTACCTATAGTTTTCTATTCAGAAAGCTAGGCAGCAAGGATATGAACTTGAATCTAGTGTGGATGGTCTTACATGATGAGACTCTATCTAAAACAAATATATGAACAAACAAAACCTCAATCAAAAAGTCTCTGAATATTGGTTTTTTTTTCTTATTTTTTCAAGAAAGATTGGTGATGTTTTAAACATGTGCCCATTTCCTCACTGATTTTACCTGGTATTTTTGATGAGATTCATACCTTATTGAGACAGCAAAAACATCATTATGATTTTTAATCTCAAAGAGTTGCAGATACTGCCTCAGCTTATAAAGCAGAAGACCAATATAAACCATTAAAATACTTTCTGATAGAGAATGCTAAATTGAAATTTTATCAATAGTACTTATACGACTGAAAGTAATTAAAATTGTATATAAAAATTATCATTAACCTTTTTGTTCACATTTAAATACATAATTAACACAGGAGATGGCATATTTTTCATGTTCTTTATGCTACCGTTGATAACTGTAATTAGAGTCATAAAGTAATGCTGCGTAACTTTTACTATTAAGGCAAACAAGGGAAAAGTTGTCTCACCCCTAAGAAAAGTAGAGAAATCAAACACATAACACAAACTGAGACATATAACATGATAGAACTTATTGATGTGACCATACTCAATTTGGCTTAGGTATCTTGGCAAGCAGGATTTTTTTTTTTTTAAAGATCTTAATTTGGTCATCATAATTCTGGTCATTATGTGGCTTTTCTTCTTCTCACCTGGATTGTATAAATTTCTGAAAGAGTCAGAGTACAACAGAAGAGAACAAATACCTTGAAATAGGGGGAGTGTTCATTTTATGATGTTTGTTCCATTTGTAATCTTATTTCAATGAGATCTAATTGCTGTTTACTGGGTGGTACCAAGTGAAGAGAACTGCCAAACAAGAAATGTAATATGACATATATGACTTCAATAAAAAAGTCACACAATTATCTAAATTTCAAATATTTAAATTTTTATTTTGATTATACATGGCTTTATTTGAAAATAATTCTATCATTGAATTATTTCCTTCATCAAGGGACAAAAATAAAACTTTGCTCAATGATAGTACACTATCTCCTGCTCCAGGTGAAGTATTGAATGTGGCAGGGCCATTATTATACATGTGAAAATAACATGGACCCTGTCACATTTCAAAGCCACATTCCTTGGTGTTGTATTGATGTGTTTTACTAACACTAATATGAGCCAGGAGAACTAGGAGGAAATGTAAATGAGTATTAACTCTTGGAAATAAAGTGTCATATTGTGCAATTTGAAAGATGTAGCATTCTGCTTAACAAATAATTAGAGCACTAAAAAAAGTATTCTTCAGATTTTGGTGGGCTGGAAGAGACTGATGATCAGGCTAATAACAGATATACTGAAAGCATAAATCATGTGAAGCCTTGCACAGTATGAGAGTGTTAGTCATGTGCCACCTACAAGAGTTTATCTAGACCCACAGGATGACCACCAACAAGAATGGCATAGAAATAAATATGAGCTATGGACTGGACAATAGTGAAGAATCGAAGTATATTTATATGTTGAAATAGCTTTTAATAATTAGGAAAGCTCTGCATATTTGAGTGAAGTAATGTGTAGAAACATATCTGTACCTTTTACTTAGCTTTGTTATGAATTTAAACAAATGTAAAATGGTAAGTCTATTTATAAACAAATATTTAGTTTAGCATCCAAAAAATTTCAACTGACACCAAAGTCAAAAGCATGGACATTAGATGGGCTACATTTAGTACTGTAAATTAATGATACTAATTGGCTGGAAATACTAACATTCATTGCTGAATAGTTTTTTCCCACCAATTTTACCTCTTCATCTCCTTCTTGAGCTTAGAGCAGAAAAGAACAAAATTATTATTGTCATAGGTAGTCAGTGGGAAAATGTCAATTATTGTGAGAATTCTGACAGCTAAGAAGGAACAATTTTCACCTTATAATTTCTATTTTAAAATGATAAAGAAATAACTACTGTTTTCCAGAGTAACACTTCTATCTTATGTTGCTTTGAGTGACAACATACCCAGAATTGCTCATGTAGAGATAAACTTGTGTGAAGATTTCTTTCTGGATCTTCCACATTCCATTCACTTCTTATAGTAACCCAATAGCATTAGTTATATTTATGATATCAGTTTTAAGTATTATTTATTTTCATATGCATCTGCATATGTCACACACTAAAGGTCCAGTATTGTATTAACTTTTTAATGCCTTCTTTTGATCTTCACTCATAAGATAACTTATAAAATATTCTGCACTCATCATAGATATCATCCTCTTTCTGTTTTGCAAATACATGAAACCTCATTGTGTAGATATATAATAGTCTATTAATCATCCCTGACATCTAAGGTGTTAGTTACTTTATTACATTGCAATTATAAATTATGCTTCATCCTGAGTGTGATAAATCTTACATATGATTTCAGTACTTGGAAGATTGAGGCAGGAGGATTGCCACAATATTTAGGCCTATTTGAGTTATCTAGTGAGTGATAGGATAATCTATGCTACAATATTTGACATAGATATCCATGCTCAAGAAATAAAACAAAATGAAACCTAAACAAACAGAGTATAAAAAATATAACCCAAGAAACAAACAAACAAAAAAAAAACAATCAGTACTGTATGACTTCATACAAATGTACACTTGGGGAATGGAAAGATGTTTCAGAGGTTAAGAGCACAGGCTGCTTTTCCAGAGGTCCTGAGTTCAATTACCAGCAACTATATGGTAGCTCACAAGAATTATTACCTGTAGCCTCAAGAGATTCAGTGCCCTCTTACTGGTGTGCATATATACATGCAGGAAAAGCATCTATATACATAGAATACATACATAAATAATTTAAAACATGTATTTTTGGAGAAATATTTTAGAGAATTTATAGACAGTATAAGCACACTTTGAGTGCTTGTATAAATCTTAGGTTGCTCTTGTTTTGCCACAGATCTAATTATCTTCTAATTTCATGAGGAAGTTGCTTTAGTTACTTTCCCAATGCCCCTCAGAACATAATCAAATTGGGGGAGGATATAGGTCTCTCAGTTCTTCTGTTCTCATTCTTTCTACAAGATTTGATTAAAACTTCAGCCTCAAGTTTTTTTTTTTGTTTGTTTTTCTTAGGCTTGAAGTGGGAGAAATGACAAGGGTTGCTATTGATCCCTCATCATTCCTACTTAGGTTTATATTGCTTCAGCCTTTTTGATTTTGCTTTTTACTAAGATTTTAAACTGAAGATTAATAGATATGTTCCCATTAAAAAATAAACACAGAAATACCTACATTTAATTTACCCAGAGTGAACATCATAGACTGAACTAAGCTTTATTGGACTTTATGGGACGGTCTGCAGTCTGTCCAGGGAGGGTATGGGGAGTTGTGGAGAAAGAAAAAATGACCTGATGTGGCAGGAGGGGGAAGGGACCTTGAATAAGGATATACAGGGATAGAAAAAAAATCCAGAGGGAAAGCTGAACACAAAGTTATTTTATGTGTAGCAGATTATTTGCATTATCACCCTTGATAAGTCATGCTTATGATTTTTACTTTCTTTATAGTTATTGTTAACTTATCAGCATTTTAAATTCATTTTACTGTTTTTCTTGATAAATACAAAAAAAGTATAAGTTGCCACATATTCACAAAACTTTAGAGCCAATAAAAAAAGAAAGAGTGATGAAGAGAATAATGAAAAATTAAGGAAGTATGCCTTCCTTTCTCCCTCCCTTCCTTCCTTCTTTTTTTCTTTCCTTCCACCCTCCCTCCTCCCTCCCTTCCTCCCTCCCTTCCTTGCTGTTTTTTCTTTTTTTCTTCCAGATTGAACCCCATAAGGGTGTTCTGTATACTCAGGAAGACTGTTGAATGAAATGATTCTTTTCCTTTGTAAGCGGTTATCAATTGGAGATAGCTTCTGGGTTAGTGATGGGGTCTTATGTAAACTTCCCCTTTCAGTACTGGGAGCCCATCTGGCTTAGACCCTTCAGGCCCTATACATACTGACACAGTCTCTGTGAATTCCTATGTGCATTAGTCCTGCTGTGTTTAGAGCAGCACCTTGCTTCCTTGGTGTCTTCCATCTACTCTGGTTCCTACAGTCTTTCTGTCTCTTCTTCTTCCAAGTTCCTTAAACTCTGAGGGGAACACTTTGATGGAAACATCCTATTTCACTCTCTGCACATTGTTCAGCTGTAGTTTTTTGTTTGTTTGTTTGTTTCTTTTCATCTATTACAGGGGAAGATTTTCTGATGATGACTGAACAAGATGCTGATCTATGGGTATAGCATAATGTTGTTAAGACTCATTTTATTGTTATGTTCCTTTATCAAATCAGTAATATTTGGTTTTCTCCTATGAGGTTATTTGAATAAAGATGGCCCCCATAACTCAAAAGGAGTGGCACATTATAAAAAAGAAAATAGTAGTGAAACAACACCCCTGTAAATTATTACTGATTCAGTCATGATACAGTTTCTGTTGTTCTTCTGTGACCCTATTCACTGCTCTATCCTTTCTGTAGTCTCCTAAGTACCATTCCCAAATAATTGATGCCATTGCTGTGTTATATGATAATATCATGTCTATTCTAATTAGCTATTTCCAAAGTGCCTGCAATATTTCAAGTTCTCATTAATGTTGTGTGAGTCATCAAGTTTCATTACAGTCTTACATTTACTGTAACAGTTTTGTCAACATTATTACGTGTGCATGTTGATAGTCCATTTCACCTTTAATGTCCATCTTCCTAATGCTGTTGTAGACATTGAGGTGAAAGGATTCCTCACTTGGATTTTTGTTAATAAGATTCTCAATAATTTCTGTGTCTACATTTTAGACAGTATATGAAAATCATGTATGTATATATATATGTACATATTTACATACATGCATATGCAGACTTTTCCAACTGCCGCAACTAGCAGAGAAAATAAGCTGTGATATCATATAAAGTAGGAAGCCAATATTTATATATTAAAAAATACTTTTAAATTGAAAATATACTTTATGGCATTTTCCAAGTTTCATAAGACAGATGGCTATTGTAAACCTATAAAATATCCTTTGCTTAGCTGTAGTTATTTCATATTCATATGTACAAGATGATTATAATTCATAATCTAGTGAATTGCATATAATAATATTTCCAAATTTATTCTACACCTTAATAGTACAAAATCATCCCATTGTAATTTTGAAATTCAGAATGTATTTCTTTGAATAAAACACCTCACTATTCAGTCAGATTCAGCTTCATAATAATATAAGAGAGAGCCAAAAAATTATATAAGCGCTGAATATGGGAACAGAAGAAAGAAGATCATATGACCAAAATTAGAGATGCAATCATGTACATTTTTAATTATCATTTTACCTGAACACAAATTTGAAAGATGGTTTAATGGAGATATTTCTTTCAGTTAAAGTCTTAAAATGAACCTTTTTTGTTTTAGAATTGAAATGAAAGAGAGAAAGGGGATAGGGATAAAAATTGGGCAAAAAAGCAACCAAGCTATCAGATATTATTAAAACTCATAAGATAATTATATATCATGCATCTGTTGGTTCCTTAACACTCATGCATTTTTTTTGACTAATGCAGTCTCCTACAAGTCCCCCACTGAAGCATTGGTATAGTAGTAAAATGTATGGAGTCTGTTACATGTGTGTTAGTTACATTGCCTTTCTACAATTAAACTTGCAGAGGCAAGTTAGGGGACAAAAGGTTTCTTTTGGCTATGGTTTCAGAAATTTTAGCCCAGCATAGTGGGAGAAGGAAAGACTTAAGACACTCAACTCAGAGCTACTGGGCAAAGACTTTTTACATGGATGCAGGTCAGAACAAAGAAAATGAACCAGGGGTAGGTACAGCCTTCGTAGGCCCTCTCCTAGTGACCTGATTCCCAAATCTAGGGACTACCTCTTTATGTCTCCAATCTCTGAAAATAGTACCATCAACTGCAGAAAAAAATGTTCAAAACTTGAGTCAGTATGAAATATTCCAGAGTGCAACCTGAGCAGCTGCTTAAAGGTAACTAGGGTTTAACAAGGAATTGAGTTGGCCTTAGAAAGTGAACCTGAAATCCCATGAAATAGAGTTAGATATAAAATAACAGGGCAAGCTATAGTTGTGAAGAAATGTAGCTATGAAATTCAAAGAAAAAGTGAAATAGAAAGATTGGGTCCAGCTGTGCAAAAAGAGAGGCCTTCTTAGAAACAGGAAGATGCTGCCTTTGAGCATGCCCTTGTAAACTGGACTTCATAAGGTTCCTTCCAGGTATAATTACTGTAACTCTTTCATACACAAGTGAATTTCCAATGAGGTGAACCCACTCCAGTTAACTCTAGGGAACAATACAAACACTCAGTTTGCTTGTCTATTTTATCTCATGAGCATTACCCTGTTTTGCTAAAATAAAACTATAAGTTTTTGAATGGTGTGTTATTATATTTCTCTTTATTAGAAAGCCAACTCTACCTGGAATCCATTTAAATCTTTACTAAGTGTAGGTACTTGTAAATGCATTGCTAATAATGATGACATAAGATGTGTAATCTGATAATCACATGCCATGCCTGGTGGTAGGCTCTCTGCTCCTGAAGAGTTTTGACTTTCCAAGCTACTGAACTCTCCTGCAAGTCCTGTATTGGAACATTGGTGGGCATAGTTTTCAAGTAGTATGCTTCTTAAATTCATGCTGTATGTGACAGACAAGCCTATCCTAATGTTTCAAACTCTCAGAACCTTGCTTAATGAGGCAATATAAACCTGTAGCCAGTTGCACAGCTGGTGGCCTGCTCATTTAGGGACACCAGTAAAGACAGCTTATAATACGGTTTGTTAGCAGTAACTAATGATTATTTAAGTAGTTGGTGATGGATACCTGACCATTCAAAGCCTAATGAGCAATGGTAAGAGGCAATAGTTTTCTTGATGTTGCCAGACACTACTTATACTCACTGTTGAGCAATAGCTAAGATATCTCATTGCTGTTGTTTTCCTATGCTTTTTGATATGGAAATAAAAATGTCCCATTCTATTTTCTAAAAGTTGTTTCTTCAGATTATAATTTAATTCAACATTACAAATAAGAATGTACATAAAATGATGCTGCCCATTCCCAAGAACAAATGTAGCTGTTATTTATCATGTGTTTCTTTTGATTATTGAACTGATTAACTTGAGCAGTAAACTAACATATGTAATGAAGTTCATCTTTATATTCAATGTCCACGTTTTATTTTAAACTGAATGTATATGCTGTATCAAGAGAAAAATTGTATATGGCAAAGGTCTTAGAGGTACGCATCTTTGAAGGATGACATCCAGGAACAGTCTAAAATGGAAATTAATGCCTCCATAAGGAAATTTTTCCACCCTTACAGGGATGGTGTGATAGATACATCTGTAAAAACACTTCTAAAGTCATGAATATTGTGAAGACACAGTGAGACACACTGTACATGGCCCATATTACAATAGCTGTGGAAGCATTAGAAGTTCTTCAGTGACTTAGCTCTTCCATGTGAACTACACAAAAAGACAAATCTATAACAAAGATACAAACAATTATTGTAATTCTTGCCTATTTTTCCTCATCCCCATATTGATAAGTCACCAAAAGTCAAGGAGAATCATCTACTATAGAGAGTTTCAAAGACTGTGCTCACTTCCTTTGTGAGTTACTATCCATGTATGAAATCTTATCACATTACTTTTTAGGTATTAATGTATACATACATACATACACACATATTTAATACATATGTAATAATTTTCTCTCTTAAATAACAAATAACAAGGTAAGTGATTAAACAGAAAATTTAAAATAAAAAGCATTATTTTTACTCAACATGTACTTATTTTTAATTCTTTTTTAAAAAAATTTTTATTATGAATAAAGTCAATTTTCTGTCAGTGTATATCCCTTTTCAAGGTCCCTTCCCCCTCCCACCCCCTCATGTCACACTTTATTCTCCACATCTCCCTGTAGCTTTATAAAATAGCCTGAAGTCAGGGATGGGGCTTGAGGTTGTTTAGCTGAACAGAATTGTTTTGGCAATCCTAGATTTTCTGTTATTCCCAATGAAATTGATTATTGTTCTTTCAAGATCCATGAAAAATTGTGTCAGGACTTTGATAGAGATTGCATTGAATTTGTATATTGCTTTTGGTAAGATTGCTATTTTTTTGTTTACCTTCTATGTTTTTCCTGTTATTATTATTATTATTATTAACAAAGAAGTCACACTTTTTAATTTTGTATATCCTTATTCAGGGTCCCTACCACCTCCCACCATATCAGGTCATTCTTTCTTCTCCACAAATCCCCATCCCATCCCTGGGCAGGCTGCAGGCAGTCCCAATGGTCCCACTGCCCCAATATTGCTTAGTTCAGTCTCCAATCCTGGCAAATGCAGTTTTTTCCCCCCTTCCTCAAGAGTGAGTCTGGTGTTCCTCTAGGGGGAGTGGGATCCACAGTGTCAGTCCAAGGTGTTTCTGATCCCAAGCTGTTCAGTGGTTGTGGTTTGCAGCTTGGGCATGCATTGCTTTTTTCTTGTTTATTTGTTTGTTTGTTTAGAGTCCACTAATGAGTGAGTACATCCCCTGCTTATCTTTCTGAGTTTGTGACACCTCACTCAGTAGGATATTCTCCAAATCCATCCAATTGCCTGCAAATTTTAGGATATCATTTTTTTCTTACTGCTGAGTAGTACTCCATTGGGTAGATGTACCACATTTTGTTAAGCCATTCTTCAGTTGAGGGACATCTAGATTGTTTCCAGGTTCTTGCTATTACAAATAACGCTGCTATGAACATAGTTGAGGTAATCCCTTTGGAGTGTGACTGTGCATCTTTAGGGTATACACCCAGAAGAGGTATTGCTGGGCCCTTGGGGAGATTAATTCTCAGTTTTCTGAGAAACCGCCATACTGCATTCCAAAGTGACTGAACAAGCTTGGGGACTGACACTGGGGAATTCTTCCTTTGACCTGTGATGGTGTCAAAGCAAATATGTTATTACCATTGTGCTTTGTGCATAACACATGTATGTAAGACAAAATAAATTTTGTTTTAAATTTTGAATTTCTTTTTTTGACTTGGAGAGTATACCAAAATATCACATATGAAAATATTTCAAAATCTGAAAATGTCTAAAATCAAAACATTCCTTGGTCCCAAGCTTTTCATATAAGAGATAATCAAATTGTCTAATCTGGTTTTCAAAGTTGAGGTTTATTTCTTTGCATAGAGAATCAATTAAGGAAAGGCAGGATGAAGACAGAAGGGACACTGACAGGTTTTGTTTCCCACTACCCATGTTGAAGGAATGGCTTTCAGACTCACAGCCAGGCTGATGTTACACAGATTACACTTACCATTAAAATAAATCCCCCCCCCAAAAAAAAACAAAACAAAACCAGAAACAAAATTACAAGAGAACAAGTAACCACATTAAAAGTCCCTGTGAGCATTGGTGATAAAGGTTATCATATAATAGCCATTAAATTTCCAGTAACCTAAACTATCTTCCTTAACTGAAAACTCCATTTAAGGAATATTAGAAATATAGGTCAGACAAAAGTGGTATTTTGAGGTGTTAGCAAACAAATAGTGCAAATAGCAGGTAAAATCCAAGGCTTGTGAAACCAAAAAAATAAAAAATATTTTCAGTGTGGGACTGAGAAACTGCTCAGTGGTTGGGAGTACTTGCTGCTCAACAATTTGATTAATAGTACCCACAAGATGGTTCATACCCACATGTTAGTTACTCAGGGGATTTGGTGCATCCTTTGGTCTCCATAGCCTCAGGCAGGAAGTGGTGCCCACACATACATTTGTTATCTGAATTTACACACACACATAAAATAGCAATTAAAAGTGAAAGTTAAAAAAATCAAGAGAAAAGATCTAAAAGTGTCTAAAAATCAGGAGTAGTACTCAAAGATAAAAACTGATAGGGGCATATGTCTGGAGCAGGCTAAAATCACTGAACTTGATAACCATCCACAACTTGGTTTGAGGCACAATGGGTTAAGAGTATATTCCAAAATAGACCAGAACATTTTGCTATAATTAAAATGAATTATTTTATTGAATGTGAGTGTATTTAAAAAAATGAATGCTTAGTGAAAAAATATGAAAGCATAAGATGACCTGAATATTCTTGTTATGCAATGATGTACTAAGTACATGTGCATACTAAATTATTACATAATGTTGAGGAAAAGCTATGCTTACTATCACCATGCCTTGGCACATTTGGGACAGTTGAGGGATATATAATCTTTGTTACTCCTGGATTAACATTTTAGGAATAACCATGTGGATATCCCATGTAGATAAAGAAGTAAGTTCCTAATTCTCAAAACATTTGTATAATTTGTCACTACCTTCTTAGCATGAGAGTAAATGCAGAATGTTCATAGAGCATGTTTGCCAGAATCAGTAAAAACCTTAAACAGAGACTATCAATATTTCCAAATCCTAGGACTTTCAAATACACATAATAATTGATCCCGAGACTGTATTTTAGAGATAAACGATAATTTTTAGAGAGAACTATGAAAAAAAAAGCAAATCTTTTTTCAAAAGGTCATAGTTGAAAGTCTAGAACTGAAAAGTACTGAGCCTGGGACCTCATAGCAGGCAATAGGTTGGTGAGGACAAATTCAGTGAGCTCAACGAGCCTTCAGAAAACAGGCAGGATAGAACAAAGGTAGAAAGCAGGAGTGCAGTAAAGTATCTGGAAAAGATGCTGAGAGACAAGACAAGCAATTGAAATCTTAGATGATGGGCGGCAATAAAACAGATAATCTAGCTATCAGTCATTGCTTTTATCTAACAGAGCTGCTTTGTCCCATGATGAGGCACAGGCTGGTTAAAATCCCAGTGATGTACTACTGCATACTACCAGAGAAAGGCAATACAGAGAGAAGAAAGTACAGTGATGTACTACTGCATACTACCAGAGAAAGGCAATACAGAGAGGAGAAAGTACAGTGATGTACTACTGCATACTACCAGAGAAAGGCAATACAGAGAGGAGAAAGTACAGTGATGTACTACTGCATACTACCAGAGAAAGGCAATACAGAGAGGAGAAAGTACAGTGATGTACTACTGCA
>PVIH01018839.1:0-37111 GCA_004025045.1 Sigmodon hispidus
AAAGGCACAGATGACAGCCAATGCTGGAGAGGATGCGGTGCAAAGGGAACACTCCTCCATTGTTGGTGGGAGTGTAAGCTTGTTCAGCCACTTTGGAATACGATATGGAGGTTTCTCAGAAAATTGAGAATCAATCTCCCCAAGGACCCAGCAATACCACTTCTGGGTATATACCCTAAAGAGGCTCATTCACACTCCAGAAATCTTTTAAAACAGATGGCGCCCAACATGGGGCGAATGCCCACATAAAGCCTGAGAAAGTTTAAAAAGCTTAAAAGGCATTCTAGACCACTAAAGCAGAGCCAAAAGCGGCTTTCTAAATTAGATATCTAAATTAATTTATAGGAGAGAGACAGCGTGGTGTTCAGGCTAAAATTTAAAAATGGCATGTCCGTGGCACACAGCTTAAACCCGTATATCTCACAAAAGACTTGACAAAAGTATGATTGATTTAACATTTCTGCTTATATTTAGAAAACAAACAAAAAACTAAAAAATAGAGGCAAAAACTTTTTTTGATAACAACATTTCTTAGGTCTGCTCTGTTTGCTGATAGCAAGTAAAGATACAACAGACACCTCCACCATATTAAAAAGACACCAAAAGGGGCAGAGTCAGCAATCACAGCAATACCAACATTTTAAAAAGCTCTTCTGGTTAGAAAATGATTAAAGATTCTCAATAAAACAAATTTAGATTCACAAAACCTCTACACGATATACAATGTGTATAAAACATACATAGGCTTTAAAATAAACATAATAAAAGGCCCTAAAAAAATAAAATATAAAAATATAATAAGCTACATAAAGATAAAAATATACAAAAAGTCTAAATTATAGTTATTGTGGTTTTTTAAATTTTTTTAACTTTTAATGAGCTAACTACAAAAAGACAATTGATTACTAAGGCTACTAAGTTAAACAAATACATATATTTTAAAGATATCTTAACTTTAAAATTTGTTTATAAAAATATGTTACTTAAAGAAACAGTTTCTGCTTTTGTCCCCACAAAAGATCAAAACGTATAGATTATTTCTAGGCAAATGTGGTTTCATTTCCCAAGGCCACCTAAAAATTCTCTAATGAAAAATCAGCTTCCAAGATGCCAATTAAGATAATTCATCCAGTCTCTAGATCCTCATAAGATTGCCAACGTCCCTTAATCAACAAACAATAGTAAAGGAAAAAAAAAACTATGCCCAAGTTCCCCCAAAATATTACTTATTAATGTTTGTTTTAATTATAAATAGTTAATAGTCATAGTCAATCCCTTTTTTAAAAAAAAAGTAGGGGGAGAATGATATAAAAATAATTTTAAAAGATAAATAAATTTTAGTTTATTGATATAAACTTAAAGTCAATTTTATTATACTATGCATATTTTTCTACTCTTGATTAATATATGATGCTTATATAACTCATTTAAAATTATGACATATAATTAAAAAATACAAATTGTCATCTACAATAACCAAACTTATAATCATGTTAGTTAAGTTTTTATAAATATACAAAAATATACTTCAATTAAATAATCTTCAAACACTTCAAAGACATACAAAATATAACATTTAAATTTTTAAAAACTTTCTAAACAATAAGACAGATCTTCTCCTAACAACACCTATTTCAAAAACATAATAGACATTAAAAAAACTTCATATAAAATTTACTTTATGACAACAATTAGCCATTAGACAAAAAACTGTTCTAATATTGATGACTTAATAATATACTATATAAACTAAACATACAAATTCCATAAAAAGTAACCTCTAAACTTAAGCCACGGGCCGGACCACGTGGTAGATAGATTACTAAAAATAAGTTAATTAAGATAAAAAAGCTAGCTAACAATATGCCTGAGACATCGGCCAGACAATATAAAATTAATATAAACGTCTAAATCATTTCTTTGAAAGATACAAGCCGCTGCTGCAGGCAAAGTCAAAACCTCTGGCCCAAACAAGTCCAAAAATCTTTTACAACAGGGAAAAGCCCAGAGGCAAAAGGTAGATGGGTTAGGCTAGCAAGAAAAAGCCAGGCTAAGGCCAGGCATGTATAATTAAGAGTAAGCCTCCATATGTGACTTATTTGGGAGCTGGGTGGCAGGACAGGTGCCAACATGTCATTTTGTTCAGTAATTATTTCAAATCCATCTTCTGTTAGGGACAAAAGTCCCAGACACTTTTCAATGCCCTGAAGGGAGAAGCATTTTCTCAACAGCCCCCACACATACTCCAGGCTCCTCTGGGAGTCCAGCATCAATAACTGGGAAAGAATGGTCCAGAACGGACAAAAGAAAACCCCCACGGAGCCCAGGTGACTAGCTCCAGGTCAGTGTCATGTGTTGGTGACCATGACTCAAAGCAGGAAATAGGATTTCCATAACAACCTGGTCAACACACAGTCATGGAGAAATACTAAGTAAATGTTCACTGCCATATCTTAACTGTAAGCAATACACTCAGATATCAGTGGGTTCAAATATACTTTTGACACTGGTCACTGCTATATTTATTTATAATCTACAGTTTGGGGGGGAAAAAAACTACTTTGCCTCTGGGCACCCTTTTTGAGCTGGGACTGTCCTGCTGTCCTATGCGAGGATATGCGCCTATAAATATGAAGTGATTTCTGGGAGGCTCAGCCTCTGCTGTAGCCCTGCTTTGGGAAGCTGCTCCCACACCTCCCTGTCTTCAGTTATTTGGAGGAGGGGAGGGAAAGGAAGGAAAGGGACTAGGGGAGAGGCAGAGGGGGAGGCAGATGAGGGGAGATGGGAAAGAGATGGTACCTGGACTCCCAGCTCCTCACTCAGGTTGGTGAACAAATACTCATAGCCATAAGCGGCTTTACAGTTCAGCCACACCATGTGGTTCGGACTCCTAGTGATCCAACTCCGAACCAGCTCCAAAATTCCCCTCAAGCACTCCTCCTGCACACCCAACAAAAGAAGCATACTTTGAAGAAACTCATTAACCTTTTTCCTCTTCAACATTCAGACAACTGTTATATTAGCCTACACCCACCCTTCCAAGGCAGGTGTCTAGACCTCAGCTCACCCCAGGCATGCCCACCACTCCAGAAAGACTCACCTCCCCAGGCATACCCATCACCCCAGGCATGCCCATCACCTCAGGCAGACCCACCACCCCAGGCATGCCCATCACCTCAGGCAGACCCACCTCCCCAGGCATATCCATCACCCCAGGCATGCCCACCACCTCAGGCAGACCCACCTCCCCAGGCAGACCCACCACTCCAGACAGACCCACCACCCCAAGAAAACATACACGACTTGGAATTTGATAAAACCTTTGGTCACAGAATGTTGTGTCTAGATACACACTTTGGATGTCTTTTACTCTGAAAAGAAGAAAAAAAAATAGTGTTAGCTATTTCATAGGAAATTATTGTGTATAAAATTATGTAGAACCTCAGTTATTTTCAAGGGTGCTCCACTCCACTTCCAAATCTTTTATTTATCAACTTCACTGGAAAACAATTTCCATACAATAAAATACCTATTTTTAAATCATTATTTATTTTTAGAAAATAAAGACTTTTTTTTTTTTTTTTTTTTTATGTATCCCCTTGCTCTCCCTCCCTTCCCCCTCCCGATCACTCCTTGTCTGCCTACAGCCTCCCTTCTCTCCAAAAGGGCAAGAAGTCTCACGGTGGATCAGCTCAGCATCCACTCCAGGCAGGTCCATTTCCTCATCCTAATGTCATGTCTGGGTTAGGTGTTCCTCTGGAGAGAATGGGCTCTGAAGTGCCCGTCCACGCACAGAAACACAGTCTGATCCCTCCCCTTGAGGTTCCACATACTATCCATGTCAGTGGACAGTTGCCTATCCTTGGAGGGCCTAGTTCCTTTTCTTGAATGTTCCCCAGTGGCTGTTCTTAATTCAGTGAGCTCCCGCCAGCCATCACTGTGGGAGTTTTCCTCATAAGTCCTATCCCCTTGCTCATATAGACTCTTCTCCCCTGCTCTCAGCTGGACCAGGAGCTTAGCCCAGTGCTCAGCCATATATCTCTGTCTCTCCCTCTATTTGTTACTGGATGTAAGTTTTATGATGGCACTTGGGGTGTCTATTCATTTGATTATAGGGGAGTCCTGTCTAGGCAACACCTTCACTATTGGTTGGAGACCTTGGCAGGGACATCCTGTGGGTTCTTATGGGTGACCATAGCACCCAGTCTTTTTCTAACCCCAATTGGCTTCCTCTATTAAGATATCCATCTCTCTTTTTTTTCTCCCTCCTTGTTGCTCCTCTCACTCAGTCATCTCCTTCTCACATGATTTGTTTCCATCTCTTCTTGGTTGCAGCCCCTTATGCTCCCAATTAGCTAAAGAGATCTTCTCTATTTTCTCTTCCGGGGGGAATCCCTGGATGTCTCTCTTAAGTTCCTCCTGGTCCCAAGCTTTTCAGGGGTTGCGTTTTGCAGCTTGGGTGTTCTTTGCTTTTTTTTTTTTTTTTCTCTTTTTGTCTAAAGACCACTAATGAGTGAGCACATCCAGTGTTTATCTTTCTGGGCTTATGATACCTCGCTCAGGAGGATATTCTCCAAATCTATCCATAAAATACCTATTTTTAAGCCAGACAGTGGTAATGCACACACTTGTAATTCCAGCACTTGAGAGGGAGAGACAGGTGGGTCTCTGTGAGTTCAAGGGCATCTTGGTCTACAGAATGAGTTCCAGGACAGCCAAGGCTATACAAAGAAACCTTGTCTCAAAAAACAAAACAAAAAAAACAACAACAGATTCCTGAATCAAAGAAATGACTTGGTGGGTAAAGATACTTATTATCACCAGACCTGACAGCCTGAGTTCAATCCCCAGGTCCATATGCTGAAAGGGAACTGATTTCTACAAACTGTCTTCTGACCTACACACACACACACACACACACACACAAACACACACAAACACACACACACAAACCAGCAGGCATACAATATACTTTAAAAATGTTGATCTTTACATGCCTGATCCAATGACTTCTATTAGTTTATGTCTCTATAATTCCTATTGGTATACAAACACTCCATGACCTCATTTTAAAGAGGAAAATATTTTGCTATTACAACTTTTATAGTCAAGTTGATTTCTAATCAAACAAAAGCATGTTATAGGGAAAGCTTGCATACACACATTTATTCAAACTGTATAGCCAAAAATTATAGAAGGTCCTATACCTGCCCCCAGAGTGCAGAAGCTCCATTCTAGACACTTCTCCTTTTGCCAGTCTGAAGTCTCCTGTGTATAAGACAGTTCCATTACTGCCCTGAAATAAAAACCTGAAAAATAAATGTATCTCAGTATCTTCCAAATCACAAAGTCCTAAGAAAGCTAAATTCACAGCAAAGGCCTCCTGCCAAACACATCCCTTATAATGTAGTGTTAGAATTCTGGGGTGCTAAGTCCAAGTAACTGCCACTTTTTCCTACAAGTAGCAAAAACAAATAAAATAAAATATGATAAAACAACAGGATGGGAACATTACTGAATCTGTACTGGGGGTAGCCTAGAATATTGTAATGCTTCCTAATATAATATAATATAAACTCAAATCATCCAATTCCAGGGAAAGAAAAATAAGACAGTGCAAAGTCATGGAAGAAATACCAATTAAAGGCATATACACTAAGAACACCATATTTCCTATGGTCTTCATCTCAGTTTCCCAAGCTCAGTTTTGATATAAAGATTAAAGACACTGCTAAAAACAAAAGAAAATCTATCTCTGTACACCTACTACCTTTTAGACCCTAAAAAGTTGTCTCTACAAATAGAATACATATTTATATAGACAGAAATGAAGACAGATGGGCCCCCTTACATAACTGATCCCGGGCAATGACCAGCTGGTAAGAGTGTCACAACAATCTCTTCCTTCTAAAAAGAAAATAAAAAAAAAAGCCAATAGTAACAAAATCATCACAAGGAGCTGGCTACATTCATGAAGTGTCATTCAAGAGCATGTCTCTTCTGTCTCTCATTCTTCAAACCCTCAAAGAAGTGAACTTGTCCACTCCCTTAAACAGAACTATGACAGGACCCGGTTCCTTTTCTAGGAACACATTCAAGAGAATGTCCACATGAAAAAATTTGCTCATAGATATTCATTGCATAATTACTCACACCAGCCTCAAAATGGAAATACTTCAAAAACCTAGCATCCAATGAATAGATAAACAGTATGTGGTTTGTCCACACCATGAAATCCTATTTGACCACAAAGATAAGATTCTGTATGTGTATGCCATCCATATACAGGGATGTCTCTTGAAATACACTCACAGAACCAAGTCTCATGATGTATAATAATTCCACAGACAGGGAAGTCCAAAAAGACAGAAAGGAAAACAGTAGTTACCAGGAGCAGTGACAGAAGAGTCTGGGAGTGGCTGTAACAGGCACAGGGCTTCTGAGTGGTGAAAATATTCTAAACTTGACTATGGTGGTCTACAGATAGCTCTATGAATACATTAAAGCCACCAGTTCTTCAAATGGGCGAATTGCATGGTCGATGAATACTGCAATAATGTTATTATTAAAAGAAAAAGGAGCAGCTGGAGCCTGGCTCCAGCTCATCACATTGCATGTGGCACTGTCCCTTTAGGACAGCTCCTGCTGGGCACCATGGACTCTCCAGCTCTCACCAGGAGGGAGAACTCTGTCTGAATGGTTCACTGCTCAGTAAGAAGTCCTCATCTTCTTCTCACCATGTTCATCCTGCAGGCCCCTTTCAATGGGGTCTCGCAGTTGGGGCTGGACACACTGCACAAAAGCTAGGTCACAGGATACGGCACGTGAGCAATGGCACAGTAAGACCCCAATAAGAGCTCACCTTGCAGCTCAGTGCTGGGCTTGGAGGAAGCTGCAGGTAACAAGGCCACTGACAATATCCCTCCAAGGTCACACTTGCAAAGATCCAGGCCTCTCCTTCCCTCGCTCTCTCCTTTCTCTTTCCCTCAGTGTCTCCCCTCTTTAGTCCCCACCACCCCCAAATCTGACTCCAGAAGGATGGAATTGATGAAGAATTTGTCTGGTCTTCTAAGAAAAACCATCTAAAAAGTCACTTCTCTTCTGATCACAGTCACACACACTGGTGATCTTCAGAGTTCCACACTGCGAAGCCACACATGTTAGAACAGACTACAGAGCAAATGCTAACTCAAATGTTGCCAGAAAACAGTAAAATCCCCTTAGCCCTTGGTTATCATTTACAGGTTTTCTTTTTTGTTTTAAGATAGGCCTACAGTCTTTTTTACTATTAAATAATACACCCATAAAGTACTAGCTCTAAATTTAAAGTTGAAAAATAAATTTTGTTCACTTGGGCAGAGACTGTCTTTGGAATTAAGAAAATGATTCAAAAATAAGATAAGCCATTATACTTGAGTTTTCTTCAAAAATATTAACTAACCATTATTTTATATCTCAGGTATAAGAAACAATAAATATGATAGCAACATTGTGTAGTATTAATAAATAACATTCTCATCATAAACATGTAAAACTAAATACGTAAATAAAAATTTTGGCAAAAAAATTTTAAAAAATGAATACACCATGTTTAATCCTTCTAATGTTGGAAATAATTCTAATACTCTATGACTAAATCTCCATCCCCTGAAGCTTGGGGGGTTGAAATGGTGACCCCTAGGAATTTAATTAAGAAGCTTTTCACTGGTGATTAGTTATTGAAGTTAACCTCCAACTCCAGGAAACAGATTAATGCCCTTAAAGGGGAATGTTTACTTCTCCACTGCATGAGGATGCTGGAAAATGACAGCTAAGAATCTACAATGAGAGAATGCCAGTCTACTGTGAGAGGACCCCACCCCACAGTGAGAGAACCCCACCCCACAGTGAGAGGGAGGACCCCACCCCACAGTGAAAAGACCCCAGGACTTAGGGATCAAAACACAAATGTTGAGGTTGTTTTTCTAAAAATTTACTTAATTTATAAATTGTTTATGAATAAATGAGCATTCTAAATTTAAAAAAAGCTAAGCAATAATTTTAGCACTAAGAAAAAATACATATTATATAATTACCTCACCCGATGCCTCGTCAACTAAAGCTATTTGGGTAGGAGTGTCAATTTCAATTGCTCTCTGAAAAGAAATTAAGAGAAAAAGTTATAGACTCCGTGTAACCATTTCATTTCAGTAAAATTAACAGTTTTAAGAAAATAACATAACAAAACAAAAAAATACCTTTATTGATGTGAGGCTGCAGCTCATTGTTATATCACTTGCTTAGCCTTAGGCCCCAGGCTCAGCACACACATACACACACTCAGTTCAGATACTCACAACACTTAACACACTCAGTTAACACACATACAACACAACACAATGAACAAACGCACACTGAGCACACACATACAGTAAGCTACACAGAGAGATACAGAGACAGAGAAACAGAGAAAGACTAGTAACTTGCTGTGGGATAATGCTCTTGTATATTGTAAAGATCTTGTCACTCTTATTGGTTTAATAAAATGCTGATTGGCCAATAGCCAGGTTGGAAGTATAAGCGAGCTGACCAGACTAGGAGAATTTTTGGAAAAGTCAGAGAAGCAGTAACCAGCCAGACGCAGAAGAAGCAAGATAAGAATGCTGCCCTGAGGAAAGGTATCAAGCCATGTGACTAAACATAGAATTATGGGTTAATTTAAGTGTAAGAGCTAGTTGATAATAAGCTTGATTTACTGGCTAAGCGTTTTATAAGTAATATTAAGCCTCTGAGTCAATTATTTGGGAAGTGGCTGCCAGGTATTTGAGAATTTCTGGCAAGTCAGACACTTCCCACTTCAGTAACCAGGAACAACATTAAAACATCACATTTACAGATGAAAAGCATCTTGCTCACGAGGCACCATGAAACTGCCTGGGCTGGAGACTGTTTTGAAGAGATTTCTGATAACTTTAATTGTCTTTATTTTTCCTATTTGCATGTGTATGTATGTAGTGTGCATATGTGGGGGCATTAAGTACTCTATCACTGAGGTGTAGTGCCAGCTCTAGAAAGATTTCCTTGTAGTGGAAAATTCGTAAAGCCATTGTGTCTGGCAAGAACACCAGAGTGTTGGAATTGTTTTACGTACATCTAAGCCCTGAGGAAATCCATTGATTCTAATCAGTGATTGTTTTCTGAGACTTATGGAGTTTTTCTGAAGGAGCTTTATAAGCCTGGCATACTTTAGTCATAAGATGGTCCGGGCAAACCCTGAATGTCTTGTATCAATAAGTACAGCAAACAGTGCACAATAAGGACTAATGCTGCAGGGGTGTGATGTAAATGCCCTTCTGCACAGCTGTTCAAGGATCATTGAGGTTGAACCTCCCTACTGCCTCAGAGCTTGATTACAATCTGGAGTGACCTTCTTTCTTTGACGGTCATTCATAATTCAGAAAAGAAGCACTTCTTGGATGTGTATGTATTCCTGTGTACATGCATGTGCGTATGGGAGCCAGAGGCTGTCAGGTATCTTCCTCAATGACTTTTAACTTCTTTGGGACAGGGTCTCTCACTGATCCTTCAGCTTTCCAGTGAGTATCAGGGATCTTCCTGCTGAGATCACAGGCATTTATGTATTTCCCTGAGTCCAAGGCCAATGTGACCATAACCAAAGCAGGTGATTAGCATTACCCGGGCTGGAAGGAGATGCTCGCATAGCTTGGCTGCCCTCCCAGACTCTAGATGCCTTTGTGAATTCCAGCTTGTGTCTGCTCTTCCTTACTTCTTGACTGCCCCAGAGACACTAACCTACATGATATAGGACCAATCCCAGAGGCAAAGAGAGAGCAGCCCAGCTGCTGTGACAGATCTGCAGAGGACATGGTCACCCTTCAGCTGGCAGGTGGGACATCAAGACTAAGCATGCGTGATAAAAGCCACTCCCAGCACCCAGAGTGTCATGGGTGCTGCACCCGAACAGGATGAAAGAGGATGGTGTGGCTTTAGAGACAGCAGATGTTGGCAGCTGTTTGTGTTAAAACATAATGTCCGGGGCTGGAGAGATGGCTCAGCGGTTAAGAGCACCGTCTGCTCTTCCAGAGGACCCGGGTTCGATTCCCAGCACCCACACGGCAGCTAACAACTGTCTGTAGTTCCAGTTCCAGGCAAACATCAAGGCAAATAAATAAATAAATAAAGTTTAAAAAAAAAAAACATAATGTCCACACATACTTATTGAGTACAGGGCAATAATCTGGTTTCTATATGTTGTGATCAAATCAAATTATCAGAATTTCATCTCCTTAACTATTTATCACGTCCATTCTTTGGGATCACTGGATTCCTTACTATCACAGATTGTGCAGACTCAGTCTATAGAAGGTTGTATTTGTCGCATTTTGTTGATTATTGTGGAGTGAGGGGGAAGTGGGCATACATGCAGAGGTCGGAAGCTAACTTTAGTCAGTTTTTTCCTACCATATATATGCTCCAGGGATCAAGCTCGGGTCATGAGGCTTGCTGGCAAGTGCTTTTACTCACCGAGCCGGCTCACAGGCTCTTGTCTTGTTTTCTGTTGCTTTGGTAGCACTGGGGATCAAATATGATAGGCAAATGTGCACCACCTCTGAGCTTCACACCTGGCTGCTGTGGTAAAGGGGTGGGCCTGGGCTTGCTTTGATAGCCGCCCCCTCCACCTGCACCCCCACAGAGACATGCCAGATGTAGGGCAGAGGACACAGAGAGGTGGGACCTGAAAACTGTCATCTGTCAGACATCAACAAGACATCACCCTTTGTGCAGATTTTTTTGACAGTTACCAGTTACGGAAGGCCTGCCCAGCCACAGTAAACCTCCTCCTTATGGTCACCAACCTGCTAGTGAGACGGATTTTGTTGACGGCATCCCCTTGATCTGCAGCTTCTCGTAACAGGAAATAACCTCCTCCTTGGATCTTTTGGTGCTTTGGCTTTTTTGACCTTTAGTTATTCTCTATGTGATGGACAACGCTACTCTGCCACATTTGGCTTGTCTGGTTTATGCTCTTCCTCCCTACCCCCCTTTTTAATTTCTCCTTTAAAAAAAAAATCTATCCTTCACCTTTATCTATACCTAGATTAGTATTGGCCTTCCTTTTGGCTTTTCTTAAATTTTTTTTTTTTTTTTTTTTTGCCTCCACTGAGAAATCTGTTCCTACTTAATATAAAAAGGTTGAGACTTTTTCTGCCATGTTTACATTTTATATGTTGCAGCAATTTTCTTTTGACTACTTTCTGGAGGAGAGATCCATTTAATTTTTTTCTAGAATAAAAATAATCCATTGTAGGCCACACATGGTGGCATATACATTTAATCCCAGTACTTAGGAGGCAGAGGCAAGTGGATCTCTGAGTTTGAGGCCAGCTTAGTCTATATAGCAAATTCAAGTCCCTGCCACGCCCCCTACACACATATTCTAAGTTATGAATTCTATTTCTCCTTCTTTTTGTCATGTAGGTCAAGATGAGATGAAATGATTTTGGGGCTGGGATATAGGTTAGTCATCAAGCCCTGGCACACACAAGACTTTAGGTTTAGTCCACAGAACAAGAGAAAGAAAAAGAAACTTGTGATCTCTTTGTCCCAGACTTTGAAATGCTGGGATCTCAGGCCTGTGTCACTGTTCGGCTCCATTTTATCTTTTATTATTCTAGTACTCGGCTTGTTAACTCCCCCTCCCTCCTTCCTTCCAAGATGCCTCTAAAAATACTCCTTATATACACGACAAAGTAATGCTATTCAAACATTCCAATTTTTTGAATTACAATTGACTTACAACTCGTTTTTCCCAAAATCTGTATTTCGAGCTGGTTAACAAGAGCTCCTTGGTAACTGGGGAGCAGTACAGGAAAACCTTCATGCTGAAAACAAAAAACAAAACAGAAAGGAAAGAAGCTGTTTCAGCACCATTCAAAACAAGCCACCTGGGGGAGTCAGCAATGCATTTCACAGGACACCATCTTTCTCTTATAAATCACAATCGGTTAACATGGAAAGTATGATAGTAGCTTCCAACATACCTGCCATGATTTGGATATAAAAGCCCCTCCAAAACCCATGTGCCAGCTAAGGCTTGGTCTCCAATGCAATGTTCAGAAAGAAGTGGGGTTTTGGGGGTATATGAGGCTCTGCCCTAATCCATAGATTAATGCTGTCAGAGTCATGTACTGATAGCCTTACTGGAGGTGGGGCTAACTGGAGAAAGGACATCACTGGGGACACATCCTTGAAGAGACCTTATCCATGGTCCTGCCTGTCTCTTGCTTTCATGGCTGCGGGCGGTGAGCAGCTCTTGTCTGCCATGTTTCTGCCCCACTGGGACCCTAAGAGCACTAGAACCAGCCAGCCACAGACTGAAGCCAAAGCAAAGTAGATCCTCTCCCCTTGAAGTTGTTTTTCTCAGGTGCCTTGCCACAGTGACAACAAGGTGACTAGTGAAGTACCAGGATACCATCAGCCATTTCAGTCCTGTTACCGGACAGGAGGAGACGACATGCAGGGTCCTCTCACTCCCTGAGAAGCCCATCTATCTTCTCTCTTACATTGAAACTATGTTCTGGAGCTAAAAGTGCAGCATGCTAGTAGGGCACTTGCCTAGCGAATAAGCCCCCACCATGGGAAGAAATAAAAATAAACAGTGCTCATATATGGTCAGGTTCATCTCGAAAGATACCACCAAATGTTCAGCTACTTCCAGAGAAAAAGAAAAGTGTGCTGGGTACAGAAAATTCTGCTTTTTGCTTCATATAAATCTACTTATTTATATATGCTGAAGAGCAAAGTCAGAGCTGGTCAAGTGCTCTACCACTGAGCTACACTTCCAGTCCTTGTATTTACATTTCTAGTGAACAGATACTAATTTCTTATTAAATTCTAAAAATGTAAAGATATGATGGAGATTAGAAATTATATTTCTATACACTACATACCCCACATGTTTGTATTCTTTGATGTACGTAAGTTTAAGGACAGCCAGAGCTACATGGCAAGAATGTGTCTCAAACACAGCTACCTATATCCACACACATTGCAGCACTAACAGGAAGGGATTATGTTTGCTCCTTCATCCTTGAACTGGGCAGATCTCTGTAACTGCCTTGACCACATGCTTTCTGGTGATAACTTTCTCTTTGACTCCATCTTGAAAAAAATCTTCTCTCCCTCAGAAAAACTCTTAGATGATATATGAATTGGACTTTAAGGGTCACAACTGAGTAAACAATAATAAACAGCCATTCTGACAACACAGTTTCTTTCGGGCTAAGAAATGTCACACTGACCATCCTTGGCAATGTTTGGCCTGGCAAATGGGAGACATGCACCCTGAAAGACATCATGGAGAGTAACACTGAAATTCAGGACCTAAGCAATAAACAGTTGGCTGAACTTTGAGCCTTGTATCATAATAGTGAGATCTGGACTACACGCAGAAAATCAATTGCTGAGAGGATTTGTACAGGAGAAACTGGCACCTTCTTTTGGCTTCTAGGGGCACTACACATATGTGGTATGCATATACACTGTTCAGACGGGCCAAACAAACATATGCATAAAGCAAAAATGTTTAAGAAGATTTCTTAATCTATCCAGTGTGATCCTATTACTTTTTTGTTTGTAACAAGTCCTTACTATGTAACCCAGGCTGGCCTTGAACTCACAATCCTCTTGCTTCCTCTATTTTGGGATTAGACCTACATCAAGCCTTCTGGTTATAAAGTCAATAATAACCAAAGCTAGCTCATCATTTCAAAAGGTCAAAACAGCAATTACTTGTGGTAGAAAGAACAACAGTGATTAGACAGGGGTGTGAGATAGTGTTCAATTTCTTTCTGGTGTGGAAGCTACGTAGTGTCTCTCTATAGGATCACTGGGATACCCCCTTAGAGTGTGTGTGCTGTTCTGTCGGAGTGCTAGCTCTCAGCTAAGATGTTTACTAAAACACAAATAAGTATCAAAAACCAATTACCTGCATTCCAGCCTTCTTTTCAGGGAGGGTGCCCTTAATCCTTTCATGTGATCTACAAGGAAAAGAATCAGAAGTCATAAACATGTTTTGTTAAATTTTTTAAAGAGATTTTTTTCGGCCCATGACAACTGGGCTGTCTTTGTGAGCTTCTTATTGAGAGAATTATGTAAGGCTCACTATTGTGAGCAAATTGATCCCATAGGTCTTTGGTTCTTCTGCAGAACATGTAGGAACCACTAAAAGTTGTCCAATCTGAGCTGATAAGAATAATTCAAGTCCCACATGGCTGAGGAGATTGAGGCAGTCAAGTGTTAGTAAGAGAACCTAGGTGAATTGATTTGATTACACCTAGGATATGTGAACTCTGCCCATAACCTAAAATAAGTAAATAGTAGAAAAAAATGGAGAACATCTGGCCAAGCTTATGGATTGGTTTTGTGTGTGTGTGTGTGTGTGTGTGTGTGTGTGAGAGAGAGAGAGAGAGAGAGAGAGAGAGAGAGAGAGAGAGAGAGAGAGAGAGAGAGAGAGATACAGACAGATCATGGGACTTTCCGCTCTTGCTCTGGTTGTATTATTTCTGAAACGTGTTTTCTTTACGTATGACAAACAAGAATTAGAGAAGTGTGGCTGACTAAACCTCGCCAAACCGATGCTCTCCCTAGGAGAGCAACCAGCACTTCTAAACAGCTCAGCCTTACCACAAGGTCCAGAGTCATATTGCAACCAGAGTTGCAGTTACAGAGGTGGTACAGACCCAGAACTCAATGACGCCAAAGCGAGATTAAGAGCCTAAAGGGACAAGGGATGCTTTCCAGTGCCTCGCTGAGTCCGCAGCTGCTCTCCCCTTCACCATGACCCTACCCTTCTGCGTTCCCCTCCAACCTTACAGTCCCTGAAGTACGTGGAGAGAGGGGCTCACTCACCCTTGTGGCAATGCGAAAGAAAGTAGGCGCGGGCTTTCAGGTTCTCCCTGTCAAAGCGGTCAATAGAGATGGTTGGGTATTCCGCCATCTGTCCCTCGAAGGAGCTCATAGCGCCCAGGAAGGATAGACCCGAAGACAACCGCGGAAGCAGAGGTGCACACTGACCCTGGGCGCCGCTACTTCCGGGAGCCTGCGCACCGCCTCCCCATAGGCCGGCCGAACTCAGCCACATCCAATCAAAAGAGCCTTATGGTAGGGGGTGGAGCCAAGGAGCATCCAGTCCTGTACCCGCGTCCCAGGGCCCGCGATTTAAATAACTGCAACAGCTGCACGGAGAGACCCAGCCAAGCGCAACCAGTGTGTACCTCTGGCTGTTCACCGAGAGTCCGTTCCTGCCTGAAAGCAACAAAGGAAACGAAAAGTGTTTGTTGCACTGGTACAGAGCTGCGGGCATCTGCGGCGTAACCAAGGCAAGAAACAAAACCCAGCTGGAAATGGTGGCCAGGGAGCATCCTTTTTCTAATCAAACTGCCTTGCATTTCCTCCTTTCTACTGAAGATCGAGTTCTTTTTCCTTCTTATCTTTTCTCCCAGTTTGTATTGTATAGGATAAAATTTCCTCAGACTCTTGGCTAATAGATTCTGTTACTACTCATTCCCTGTTCCATTCCTCGTACATGTGTACATATCTTGAAGCCTACAATTCAGACATAGATTCTTAGAGGGAAAGGGGTAAAGATCTCGTTGATCTGATAGCCTCCGGTAAACAATGGAGCTGAATTTTTAGGAAGCTAGAAGGAAACGGAGGGAGCAAATAATGGGGGAAAGTTCACAGTAACAGTACTGAGATCCATCAAAGACTTTTTGGCAGTGGTATTTATTGTCCCCTTCCTAGCAAGTTCTGCTTAGACACTGTTGACCACAAACAACTGAAACCTCCAAACCCTGCTATGCAGAACACTTTGACAAGTCTTATAGAGGTGAGAAGGAAAATTCCCCAAAAGAAGCTGTGTCTGCAGACACTGGTTGACTGATTTCAGTACTGTGGATAACAATATTGCAGGTCTAGACGCTAATGACCTTATTTTGGGTTACTTCTAGCCCTTAGGAATAGCTATTCCTTGTCCACCTCTGTATTGGAATTGACATCTTGTGACTTCTTTTAATGAAAACCTTTTGGAATCTATTAATCTAGCATCCCATTAGTTTCTACCAACCCAAAAGCACCCTGGGCCTGTAGAAAAGCTTCCCCGTCTTTGCTACATACACCAAGAAATATATTTTAAACATGCCTTTACTTATGACTTTCTTTTATAAAACTTCAAAAACATTGAAACGTGGAATTTAGGGTGACCTAAAACTATGTTCTGTCCCAGGGTCATTCAAAATAACTCCAGAATAAACTATCTCTTTTTCCCTTTAGGTTGAGAGCTGTAGTTTCTGTGTCCACAGTGGTTACACGGCTGACTAAGATGTGCCTTCAGAGTTCAGCATATTTGAAAAACCACATAAATGAAGAATATGACAAATAGTGTTTCCACAGAGGCAGAAGTGATCCCAGAATAATACTAGGAATAAGTTCTGAGCAGAGGGATCAGAATGCCATGGTCAGAGAACACTGGTTTTCTCTTGCAGCCAGTGCCAGATCTTGAAGTTAGAGACAGTTGTTAGCTGTCATGTGGGTGCTGGGAACTGAACCCAGGTTCCCTAGAAGAGCAGCCAGTGCTCTCAACCACTGAGCCATCTCTCCAGCCCTGTCTTCAGTGTTTTTTTTAAGAGTGATGAATACTAATTTTATAATTTAATTTAGTGCTGAGATTGTCACTTTGCATAAATATGACAACATACAGATTGGCAGAAAGATGTTAACAACCATGTCAGAAATTGTTGAAAATACTGTTCTATACCTATGCGAAAGTGTTTCTTATAAAGCTCAAACCAGCATCTCAAATGGAAATTTTTGAAATTAAACATTCCAACAAAATACAATCCATACTGTTATTCCCAGAGTGAGGGGACCCCCAAAAGACCAACATGGAGACCTAATTCCATATGTAAAAGCAAAGAGCATTTATTCAACCTTAAGTTTGGTCTTTCTGTCTGTTGCAGCATTAGAGAGCTTCAAGCCTGTGCAGGGTAAGATTTTATCATAGTAGAGGTTGGAATGAAGGAATTTCCAAGGTTTAGGACCCTGATTGGCTGATATTTGTCTAAGGGTATCTTAGCAAAGTAAAGAGGAACAGTTGTGTGCTTGGTTCAAGCACTATCTGGGATGTTTGGAATATTAGATACTTCCCCTGAGATTATGGCCCCTCCCTGGGTGGTATCTGTTATGGGCTTTTCCTGAAACTACTGGATGCTGCCAGTAAGGGACTCAGGCCTACTGTCTGTCTGGTTTTTATTAAGCCTGTCATGGCAGCTGTATAGCTAAGCTGTTTTGGGCTCCATACATACACATATTAATTTAATACTTAGATGCTGAGAGATAATGATAGAAAAATATATAAAAATCTTTTATTTCCAAAATTAAACATTGTTTCTTTTTTTTAAAACACTTTTCTTTATTTATTTAATTATTTGCCTTGGTGTTTGCCTGGAACTGGAACTACAGACAGTTGTGAGCTGCCATGTGGGTGCTGGGAATTGAACCTGGGTCCTCTGGAAGAAGAGGCAGTGCTCTTAACTGCTGAGCCATCTCTCCAGCCCCTAAACATTATTTCTATATAAGCAAAAATTACGTGTACAGAAAAAAAATTGCAATTCCTGAATCTGAGGTACTACTTCAGGCAGTGTTTGTTAGTGTTGCATGCTGTGACAGCATGTGTGTATACATTTTATGTTTAGAATTGAGAATGCCGGGTATTAACCTTTGATCCCAGTACTCTGGAGGCAGAGGCAAACATATCTCTTTGTGTTCAGAGCCAGCCTAGTATCCATAGCAAGATCCAGGTCAGCCAGAGCTACATAGTGAAACCCTGTCTCAAAAAACGATAGCAAACACTAGAACAGAGATTTCAGAGAACTGCAATTTGACATAGGTACACCAAGAAACACACATCGCAGATTATTTTCTTTTGCTTTTATTTTTGGCCATTCTGGGTTCTGAAGTCTATTACTTTTCTTACAAAAACAGGCAGGGAGAGAAGACTTGAGGGGTGGAAGTGAATTTCTGGGGTGTCTGGAGAGAGGGAAGGAAGAGTTAGAAGTGGATATAATCAAAGTACATTGTTCATGGCTAGAGGAACAACTTAACAATTTAGACTTCATACTGCTCTTACAGAGAGACCAAGTTTAGTCCTATCGCCCACATTAGGTAGCTCAAAAATCACCTGTCATTCAAGTTCCAGGGGATCTAACGCCCCTGGCCTCTAGAAATATTTGTGCTCTCTCTCGCTCTTTCTCTCTCTCTCTCTCTCTCTCTCTCTCTCTCTCTCTCTCTCTCTCTTTCACACACACACACACACACACACACACACACACACACACACACACAGACTTAAAAAAATGTTATGCCCAGATCAAGGATATCCCCAAAAGACCACCACAGAGACCTAATTCCATATGTAAAAGCAAAGAGCCTTTATTCAACCTTAAGCTTGGTCTCTTTGTCTGTTTGACACAGGCTAGAGCTGAGAGCGCCAAGCCTAGGCAAGGTAGAGTTTTTATCATAGTAGAAGTTGGGGTAAAAGGGATTTCCAGGGTTCAGGGCCCAAACTGGCTCACATTTGTCTAGGAGTATTTTTAGTAAGATCAAGGGGAATAGGTGTGTGCTGGACTCAAGGACCATCTCTCAATTGGAGTATCAGATACTTCCTCTTAGGTGCTGGCCCCTCCCTAGGTGGTTTTGGGGCTTTGTCTGGAACTAGCAGATGTCCTCCTCCCCCAACCCCAGGGGCTAGCCAGTCTCTTACTCTTGGGCCTACTGCCTAGCTGGTTTTTATTAAGCCTGTCTTGGCAGCTGTATAGCCAAGCTCTTCTGGGTCCCATATTCCTGTGTGGTCAAGCTGTTCTGGGCCCCACAAAACATTGTTTTACTTGTATGAAAAACATTGCTTACATGTGTGAAATCTATATATGGAATAATATATACAAGTCTCAGGTAAAAAAAAAAAAAAAAAAAAAAACAGAGAAGCTACTGCCACATTCCAGGAAATCTGATGGTCAAAATTCATTTATTCCTTCAACACATAGTCACCCATGTAGGTGTTTGTGTAGCTCAGATGGGAAGAGATCCTGGTAGTTGGGAGCCCAGGCTTTACTGAGCACTGTAGCTCGAATGGAAAGTATTCAAGCAGTCAAGGCCACAGTAAGCCTAGGTCACAGCCCTGCTTCAGGGAAACGCTTCCCAATGTTAACAGTTCTGCTCCCACAACGGAGAACCTCCCCAGCGAAGGTGTTACAGCCCTGCTTGGGGTTCCCAGAGTGTAACAACTCTGCTCTGTTACAGCTTTGCTCCCCTCTGCTAGGGAAGGTTCCCCTGGCTGTGAGAGAGTGGAGTATTACAACTTTGCTCCCTCAACTCTTCTGTATCCAGGGTCTAGCAAAGAAGAAGGTTGTTACCCAAACCTCATTCAAGAGATTTATTGGGAGGGAAGGGTCCAGGAGAGTGCGGCTCCCCCTGCCCTGGGTGGGAGAAGGCAGCAGGAGCAGGGTTTATATATAGGGCTTCTTGGGGGCAGAGCTTTCAGGGAGACGATTTCCAGGGTGGGGTTGGTCAGATTGTTTAATCCCTCAGGTTTTGGTTTCAGGTGTTTCTTTCACTGGTTCTTTTGGGCTTTGGGGCTCTAATTTCAGGGCCAGGGCATATTTCTTTCACTAACTCTGATTCGAGGGCCAAAGTGTGTTTCTTTGGTGCTGGTTTCAGAGTCAGGGTACATTTCTTTTGGGTTCTGGGTTCAAGGATAAATTCTTTCACTGGCTCAGGTCTTAGATCCAGCGTGAGTTTTCTTTCACTGGCTCTGGTTTCAGAGTCAGAGTGGGTTTCTCTGACTGGCCACAACCAACTTTCTATTTTGTTACAGACTCCAACTGAACACTAAGGCAGTGGCAAGTAAAGTGGTACAAAAAAAAAAAAAAAAACAACTTGTTTGCAGAATGCATACTGTAGTAAAGATTGCCTCTATAGCTTGCATAGTTCCAGATGCTGTCAGTGTTCTATATTTGGTATTTCACTTTCACAGCAACCCTAGTAGACAGGTTCATTTTTGTCGTTGTGGAAACTGTTAGGTAAATTGCACAAGGTCCTGTTCGCAGACACATTGCCCAGCAGAGCCTTTAAAAGTGCCCCAAAAGACCCAGGAGCAGGGGGGCGGGGCAGGAGGGAGCTGGGTGGGGTCTACGTGAACGGGTGGAGCGGCGTCATTGCGTTGCTAGGAGACGCGCGGGCGGCAGCGGCCGCGACAGTTGGCCTCTGGCTGACTCAGCCCAAGGATCCCGAGTAGAGAACAGGAGCACCGCTGCGCCCTCCTGCGAGGCCGGCTGAGCGAGGGTAACCGCGGATAGCGGGAGCCGGGCCTGAGCGGATGCGCAGCGAGGACCCGGGCCTTGACCACAGTGCTCCTGGCTCCGCCCCGCCCTGGGAGTGCAGGCTCCGCCCCTTCCGCCCGGCCGCCCTGGTACCTGGGTTTTCTCTCTTTTAGGGCAGGTCTTCATTTGGCCCTGCCTACATCTTAGCATGGGCTGGCTCCCCAGCTAAATTCTTGTGCTCCCTAAATCTGCTACGGTAATGGCTCTGCCATTTAATGCCTGGTTTCTCAGGACTGTCTTTAGCTCAGTTTCTTCTGGGCAGATTATACCTTACAGACATCGTGATTTATGGAGAAAAAGCGGTTTCTCACACAGAGAGAACGCTAGCTGTGGGAACCCTCCTAAGGGTGGCTTTATGTTCCACAAACGCAAATGGGCACATATGAACTGTGGACCCACCATAAGGGAGTGCTCGGGGTGGGGATGGGGGGACGGCACTTTGTCTTTAAAATGAACACTCAGTGTGAGAACTGGGTTCAGAAAATGGTGTTCTGTTTCGGACTTAGAGAGTTGGGTTCAGAAAAATAGACCCAGTTATGTTTTTTGTTCTGTGGATCACAGTATAGGATCATAGGCAATTCCATGACTATCTCTAACCCTCCAGTGCTGCCGCCTGTTGTCTTTCTGAGGTTTATCTGGAATGGTTGTGATACCTTTTATCATTTGGATTTTTTTTCACCAAGATGCACTTCTGCCCCAGTTTGCTAGGTGTCTGGTCAGTAACTCCCTTCAACAGTGTGTGCAGTTTTAACAGTTTCATAGATGTTTGGCTTTGGCTCAGTTCCTGGGTAAGAAGTTCCCTGTATCCTAAAGTGTGCAGATCCATCTATATTTTCTCTTTGGTCAAATAAACCACCTCTGAATCTAGCTGCATATCTTTCAGGTAAATTTTGTAATCAACCAAGGAACACTATAGTCTATAGTCTCAGCTGTCATAGTTTCTTCAACCTCCTCCTGATTGATCTGTATGGCTTAGTTTACAAGTTCAGTCAGATGTGGGCTTATTTTGTTTGTTTGTTTTGCTGTTTTTTGTTTTTCTTGGCTCTTTAGTTTCCTGTTTCCATCAGTTTGATGCCTGCCAACTCTCTGATTTCTCTTTAGTCATGACTGAAGCCCAGCCCTCCACGTTCCCCTCCTGTTTGGCTTCTGTCCTACCTAGAGCTGTCGTCAGTCACAGAGTCTCTCTGAAGCACTTCTGTTCAGTAAGGCAAATGTATTTTTGTGAGTCTCCCCTGCCCTCAACGACTAGTCAGGAAAACACTGCATTTTAAAGTGCTTAGTGTTAACTGGCAGAATTAGTGATAACACTGTATTTCCTCCTAATTACTGAAGTATTTAGAAGTATTTAGTCAAGGAATGTTAAGTTCTTTTTGAATTTTAGTTTATCATTCAGACCAAAGATAGTAAGGGATAGTTAATTCAAGGCCAAATGTGAGTGTGGCCATAGCCTGAGAACATGGATTCAGGTTATGCTGCATGCTGTATTCTGCCATGAAAAATAATGACTGAAATTCATAGCACAAGACAAAAGATAGGCTAACTCAATGCATTTGCCAATTACATTGGTAAGTATGTAGACAGGCAGGTTAGAGCACAGCAGGGAAATTACTTCTGTGGATTTTTGATGTTGTAAAATTCTTAGCTAGTGGTCTGCTAAGTAACACAATCTAAGAGTTTTTCCTCACAGTCATAAACACATTAAGTCAGACCCAGACGTTGAGAGTAACTGCCTGAATCCCTAAGGATAGTCCCCGAATGACAAGCACAGATCTGCTTCACAGAACTTCACAAGGACTCATGTTTGTTTTTAATGACTAGAAAGAACAGAATTGGCACCACCACTTCATAGCATAGTTACTGCAGATACTATGAATTTTTCTGTTATCATGAAATTCACAATAAGTTTTCAAATGTCTGATAATGTCTTTAAGGTGTGCATTCCTGCTGAGATGAACTGTAATTTCCTGAAACTTCAACTGGATTCAGCACAGTTTCCATCCTTCCATAACATGTAGCATTTTTATGTGTAGTTAACACAGTTGCTTAACCTGACAGTGATAAAGACATGACACTCAGGAAAATATTTTTGAACAATACAAGCAAATCAAGTATCTTATTGTCTATCAAACAGCTAAGTAAAAATGATGGGGAAACAGGACTAACCCTGAACCCCGGTCTAAGAAAACAAGCTTTGTCTGTGGGAGCAGCAAAGTGATTCAACCACTAACTTCATAGAAAAATAGGACTAATTTTAAATGTTGTAAAAGTTTTTTATTATTTTAAAGTTATTTTTTATGGCCTGTATATAAGTCCAGGAGGGCATGTACACATGCGTGCAGTGCCCAAGGAGGCCAGCAGAGGGTGGTGATGGGTCTCCTGGGGGTTGGAGATTCTGGTGATTGTAAGTGCCTGGCTTGGTGCAGAGAATCCAAGTTCATCCTGAACAAGGATAATAAGAACATGTAACCACGGAGCCATCTCTGTAACCTCTTGAATGGTGTTTGTTTATTGTTTGTTGAGACAGTCTCACTGTGTGGCTCTGGCTGTCCTGGAACTCAGAGACTCATTTGTCTCTACTGGGATTAAACATTTACACTACTACACCTGGCTTGAATGTATTTTTAATATAATGAACTAACGTTTTCCCTTTCATAATTTTCCATATCATATCTTCTAATGTGTGTGCCTGTGCATGTGATTCATCTCCCTATACAAGTGAATTTCCAAGATGTACTACATATTTCCGACTCCTCTGTTAGCCATCGCTAGTGTGTGCTACACTGGTGATGTGGTGACCTTCACAGTGAAAATGAATAGAATTATAAAACAAGAGAAACTAGTTTGTGTTATCAGGCTTTCCAGATTGTACAAAAACTTTTAAAATAAAAAACTTTTAAAATAAAAATAATAAGATGCATCATGAGTCGGAATCTAAAAGAATGAGACAGAAGTTAAAAACTCACGCTCTCCCCAAAGCCTAATTTTCCCTAGTCTGACCAATGTGCATGCCAGTTTGTACTCTGGAAAAAATGCAAAAAGCAGTATTGATTTTATATCTGGTATGTGGTTACTATTTTTTTTAATCAGAATTAGAATTATGCATTTCCAGTAACTTCATCTAAATTAATTTAAACCTGGAGCTAAACTGAACAACAGGGAATATGGTTTCCAAATAGAATGTACACAGCCTTGTGTTTAGAATGTAGTGATGTAGCAAAAAATTGAGAGGATGTGGAAGGAGCATAGGCAAGCTCCTCCTCATCTTTCCCAGTCAAGCCCCATAGTGCTGGTGTGTGACTGACATTGGAAGCCAAGCCAAGGGCTCGGCCTCCTCATGGCCTCTCTTTTACTAATCGTGAGATTTGTAGGCAACCTTTTTTACACTGAGGAAATAGTCAAGGAAATTCAGCCAGTCTATCGGTTTTTTTCTTGTTTTCCCCTCTGTAAAAGTTAAATGTATTCCATTTGTAAAGGGATGTGTTGTGAGTCTGTTCATGCACTCCTGATTCATCATATGTTTGGGATTGTGTCCACCAGGTAGCAAGGAGGAATAATTCTAATTGATATGAAGATAACTTAGCCTTTTCAATCATTGTATTTTAATGTATTTCTCGGCCTTTTAAAAAATTAACCTAACAAGAATTTGTTACAGTGATGAAAAATTCATACTAAATACATAAATCCCCTTAAGAAGCTTCATGAAATATGACAAAATAAACAATTTTAATAGAATGGATTCAAGGAATCATTGTGAAAATTCTGAGTACTTTATGTCAAATGATTTTTTGTAACAAAGTAAGAAGTATTTGAGAAAAACAAATACAAGACAATGCCTTGGAAAAACTTGCTGTGGTGTTGGGCAGGTAGCTGTTTGGTAGAATGCTTGCCTGGCATTTACAAGGTCCTGAGTTCAGTCCCAGTAACCAGGGTAAAGTTTGGCGATGGAAGTCTGGTAAGTAGACAATCAATGTAAACCAGGCTTGGAAAGCTGAATGTCCAAGACCAATAGTAACCACCTATGCCATGTCAAATCATGACTCCAAACAACTAGCAGGAAATTTGTCCTGATGTCCTCCAGTGTTAGTCTACCAGAGAACAGTGTGACCCTGTGACCCAAGAAACCAATTATGATGTCTTCAGAAATCAAATGGAAGGTGTGCCTCGGGAAGAAGGAAGGCGAGAAAGAGGAGTGCTTTTTCTTTTAGATTTGTAAGCACCAAGGCTGGCTTTACCCCAGATACTCCTACTGTAGACTCCCAAGTCCATCACCGAGCCCTGTGAAGAATGATTGCCCTTACATTTCCTTTTTTAAAGTGAGGGAGACAAAGAAGAAGACAGTGATGAAATAGTGGAATATTTTGACAATATATTGAGCAGATACAAATGACAGTATTTTCATAAATATACATTATCTAGTGTCCAGAGACCAAGAATGGCTACCTTAGAACATTACTTAATAACTACAAATGCAATTTTGTAGATGAAATTAGCTATTCTCTGTGTGTCTTCCAGGGCCTAAGAGGTTTTTTGGGTGCATCATTCTGTTTCCCTAGAAATAACAGTCTTGGAAACAAATGTTAAAATGTAAAATGTTTACTGAGGTTCTATTTTTTTTTCTTTCGGTTGTTTTGTTTATTCTAAAGGTTTTGAAAATTGTAATCATCATGTTGCCTATGAAATTCTTCTAACTTCTTTCAGAAATAATTGCTAGGAAGGCCTCTGTAGCCATGGCGAGTTCTGATGTGAAACCGAAATCAATAAGTCGTGCCAAGAAATGGTCCGAAGAGATAGAAAACCTGTACAGATTTCAACAAGCAGGATATCGGGATGAGATCGAATATAAACAAGTGAAACAAGTTGCTATGGTAAAATTTACTGCTCTTCAGACTTGACACAAACCAGTTTCACAGATGGTGAAATGCATTTTAATAACAATGTATTTTGCTAACAGAGTAACAAAATAGGACTGAAGGGAAGTCTCTGAAAGGCATCTGAAAAGAGGGAGACTAAACCTATAAAGGTGGTCTACAAGTTGGAGGCAGTGTGATCCCTTGGCTGTGTACATCCACACTTTCTGAGCTGTTGTGTTCTCACGTACAGGTGCCTTCAGTCCTTTTCCTTATGCTGGAAACTCTATTATCATATGTTCAGTTGTGGTAAAATATGATTTCCCCTCTGCTTATTTTGACAGTGAATTAGAAAAGGGTTGTATATATTGTTCTTTTCTTTTTTGTTTTTTGTTGTTTTTCCTTTGTTTGCTTTGTTTTGTATCTTGAGATAAGATCTCACTATGTAAGCAGGCTGGCCTTGAATTCACTATGTAGATAAAGAGCCTCAGATTTGCATCACATAACACATCTGCTTCCCAGGATATGGATATGAAGATGCAAACATATACATTGTAGCCACATTCTACAATTAACAACAAATTTTACATTAATAGATAGCGAGTTAGATAATTCACATCTTTGGGTGCCTCCCTATTTGATTATCTGCCTGCCCTTCTACCACAGATTCCCTCCTGTATAACCTCATAGTTGATGCTTATAGAGTGGCCTTGAATGCTCCGAAGATCTAGTGGGTGCACTGTTTATGCACTAACAGGGATGTCTTTGGAATGTGGTGAAGGGATCGGGACCTGTTCCAGTGTCTCCCTTTCCCTGCTGGTGGCAGCTTTGACTTCAGTGCTAGAAACATCAGCTGCTTTCCTACAAAGTAAGCACAGCTGGACCTGCCACATTGATCAGACAGACATGCTGGGGTCTGTTTTTACAGATACATAGCTAAAGTAGACAAGAGAAAATGCAAGATCTATGCATTGTGGCACATGTCTGAAATCCCAGCGCTCTGAAGATTGAGGTAGGATCTTAGGTGTGGGCTACATAGGAAGAGTTTGTCTCAAACAAAAGCAAGTGAAAGAAATGGAAAGGAAAAGGGACAAATTACCAGAAAACAATAGACACGGTCCCTCAGGTAGTGTACCCATCTTTTCTTCCAGTTGTAGGCTGTGACTGACAGGAGGGATGTGGAACAGTTGGTCAGAGGGACCTTGGACTCTCTCCCACTTTCCCCCTGCAGCATTCGTTTTTGGAGTTATGTTAAAGAAAGGGTTTGATTTTCCAAAACTTGATTTGGACTTTTGATAAAGTACATCTCACAAAGTTCAGAAGGAACATTTTTCACAATGGCTCCTAGATTGCACTGTGATAAGTTATGGACCAAAGAGACCTACCAAGTTCCTAAAAGAACACACACACACACACACACACACACACACACAGAGGCTAGGGATGTGGCTTTATTAGTAGATTGCTTGCCTAGAATGCATGAAGCCACCACTGAGCAGTTCTTCCTGAACTACTGGTAATTGTATGCCAGATAGAGGCAAGAAGATCACCAGTTCAAGGTCATCCTTGGGCTATGTGGCAGAAACAGCAAATTACACAAAACACTGTCTGAAACAAACAACAAACCCACCACATATTAACCTGGTCAAGAAAACATAATGTTGAAGTTGGAGAGAAAAAGAGCATACAAATTTGATCAGGACTGAACAAGTAGCATAAGACTACTGACTGAACAGGAGGCATAAGAAACGGGTTGCTGAGAACTGTATGGGTTCAAGTTTCTATTAGACTTGATGGTGAACTTGAGGCTTGGGTAAAAGTGCACAGGTACCTCTTCAAGTCCAGTGTCTTCCTTCAGTCCAGTGCTTCTCAACCTTCCTAATGCTGCAATCTTTTAATACAATTCCTCAAGGTGTGCTGACCCCCAACCATAAAATTACTTTTGTTGCTACTTCATAACTGTAATTTTGCTACTGTTATGAATTGTAATGCAAGTATATGATATGCAGAATATCTGATATGCAACTCTGTGAAAGGGTCCTCCAACCCCAAAAGACCACCACCCATAGGATGAAGACCATACATTAGTCCTGCCTAAAGCCTGTGATCAACATAGTTGTTTCAGCAAGGGCCCTGGATTCGCTCCCAGTTTGCACCTGCAGCATTTGTTTTTGGAGTTATGTTTTGAATCACTTAGAAACATAGAAACAATTAGTTTTAAATTATTTGGCACATATCCTCAATCTTGGCCACAGTGTAGACACTAAAACTTGCAAACTGGACTGTAAAGAGATACACTCAATTCAGTACATGTTTTCCAGAATAAGATTGGAAGCTAATATCTGTTTTATTTATGTGTGCACACAATGCTCTCCCTAAGAGTATAAGGATTTTAAAACTTAATCATGGATTTTATTTATTATGTTTACGGTGTTCTGCCTGCACCAGGTCTCATTATGGGTGATTGTGAGCCACATGTGGTTGCTAGGAATTGAACTCAGGACCAATGGAGGAACAGCCAGTGCTCTTAATCTCTGAGCTGTCTCTCCAGCCCCCAGGCTTTAAATTTTTGATGCAAGTTGTTTGATGGTGAAATATGTTATAAAATAAAACTGGCGGGCTGGAGAGATGGCTCAGAGGTTAAGAGCACTGACTGTTCTTCCAGAAGTCCTGAGTTCGATTCCCAGCAACCACATGGTAGCTCATAATCATCTATCATGAGATCTGGTGCCCTCTTCTGGCACACAGGCATAGTGGAGGCAGAATGTTGTATACATAATAAATAAATCTTTAAAATAAAATAAAATAAAACTGCCATTACAGCATCCTCATTCTCATCCTCCCATGCAGGTAGACCGTTGGCCAGAGACAGGATATGTGAAGAAGCTTCAGCGGAGGGACAATACTTTTTATTACTACAACAAACAGAGGGAATGTGAGGACAAGGAGGTCCATAAAGTGAAAATTTACGCGTACTGACCTTTTCATTTCTTTGGCTTGGCAATCCTATTTTAAGAATTCATTGTTTACACTTTCCATCATGTAAATGTCATTTTACGAAACAATTCAAAATGTTGTCTTTAATTCAATGCCTTACAACATAGAAACCATGAAACCTAGTAGTGTATAATCACCCTGGCTAGTTCTGAACAGTTCTGCAGTTGCATAGAGCCTTAGCATTGGGCCCTGCCCCTAACCATTGTGCCCTGCTGAGCACGTCAGTGGCTTTCTTGGAAAACCAACCCTTTGGCAGCTACTCCATGGTTATACTATTTCCTTACAGCAGATCAGTACTCCACTCAGAGCCCCACCCCAACCCCTAGTCTTTTTTTGCCTATAATAGTACTTCAATTTCCTGACCTGGGGGTTTTGTTTTGCCTCTTGCTGGTCATACTGGAAATATAAAGAATAATGTCCACCCTGGAAGATCCTTCCACAAATGTAGAAAAGGCTACATGCAGGATCAGTCTCCAGCTCCACAAGGGAGAAAGCACACACACATACACAGAAGGGGAGAAGGAGGGAGGGAAGGAGAGAGAGAGAGAGAGAGAGAGAGAGAGAGAGAGAGAGAGAGAGAATGAAAACTAAAGAGCCAGAGAGCTGGGGATAAAACCCAAGCCCTCACAAAGACCAGCCAATCCCTATACTACCAAGCTACATTTCCATCCCTGTCTTATTTAGTCATTTAACTGTGAAACAGTCTTGTCTATCTAAGCTCTAAGCTGTCTTTGAACTCATGACCCTCTTAACACTCCACATGAAGTGCTGAGATAATACCACTATTTCTAATCATCTCCCATAGGCTCTCAGAAAGCTTTTGGGCCTTCCAGTTTGTGCTGATGGTAACCAATGGAAACCCTGCTTTCTGTCACCTATTTTGGGTTGAATTATGTCCTTTCTCCAAAAACATCTAAACTCTACCTTCCTGGTACCTTTGAATGTGATGGAAGTTGATAAAAAAAATCTTAGAGGAGAAATCAAGTTAAAGCATGGTCATATTAGTGGGCCCTGATCTTATAATAGGTATCATTAAGATCTGAAGACATAGAGATCTAGGGAAGAAGTCACTGGAACTATGGAGATTCAAATTACTCCATTGCAATTTGGGGTAAAAAAAAGTTACATACAGCGTATGTCACCAGTAACCAGAAATGACAAGGAAGAAGCAGAAATTATTGCTTAAAACATTGAGAGTGAACTTAGCTCTACAGGTACCTTGACTTTGGAAAACTTGCCTTCAGAGCTGAGAGGACAATGTTTCCTGTTGTTCAAGCTGTTTGGTTTGTGATACTTTGTCACAGTGACCCTGGGGAATTAACACATTTATTCTGGTTTATAGTTTCCAAGATAGCGGTTTGAGGTTAAGTGACTTTATTCCTCCAGGGCATGAACATCATGATGGGAATTGCACAACGCTGCTCACCACGTGACAGCCAGGAAGCAGAGAGGAGATAAAGGTAGTTCCTTCAAGGGCTGACTTCCTCCAACAATTCTCCACCCCCTACTTTTTAATCACCTCCCATAATGCCATTATGGGATCAACTCACCTTTAGAACAGAACCTTCAGGATCTGGTTACTTCCTGGAAGTCCACCAACAGACAATCAAACCCATTGTATAGGGATCTGTGAGGGGCATTTCACATTCAAGATACAATGTGTGTGTGTATAGGTGATGCCAGCGAATGTGAAACAGTGATTTGGTTGCTCTCCCCCCCCACATCTTATCCATCAGTAGGAATGACACAGCCTCTCTTACCCTGTGGCTGCAGGTGGTTTCATGTCACAGCACCTGACTTAATTATGGGGACCATATGGTGAGTGGGAATTATCCTCTGTCCAGGTATTTGGATACTTGGTCTTCGGTTGGTGGTGCTGTCTGGGGAGGTTAGCAAATCTTTAGGCAGTGAAGCCTTGCTGGAGGAAGCACATCAGTGAGGTAGGATTTGAGAGCTTATAATCTTGGCCCACTTTCAGTTTGCTCTCTCTGTTTTGTGCTTGGTTTTGAAGATATGACCTCTTAGCTTCATGCTCTGGTCTTCTGTTGCCATGCCTTCACTACCATGAACACTCCCCACCCCCACCCTTTACCTCACTCTGAACTGTGAGCCCAAGTAGGCTCCTCTGTAAGTTCATTTTGGTTATATTTTACCACAGCAATGGAATAATAGCTAATAGAGACCTCTGCCCATGAGTGCATGGATTCAGCTGACATTAGACTCAGGCAGCCTTTAACAAGGATTATTTTACTTTGCTTTCAGACACTCATCTCACTCTGTTTACATGTCAATTTTCTTTTTTAAAAAAATATTTATTATGTATACAGTATACAGAAGAAGGTACCAGATCTCATTATAGATGGTTGTGAGCCACCATGTAGTTGCTGGGAATTGAACTCAGGACCTCTGGAGGTTCAGTGCTCTTAACCTCTGAGCTGTCTCTCCAGCCCCACATGTCAACTTTCTAGAGGCCTAAGGTAAATCTACTAAAACACTACACCACATTGATAGTCAATTCTAGGGAAGTTGAGTCTTTGCCTATCTGTTTCTTGCGCCTTGGATTCAATATTTAATGACTTCACTGATCCTCCTCTGGGGGTGCTTCTTTGCTCCCTGCTACGCACAGTTCTGCTTCTGACACCATTATGACCATCCCAATCAGTCTGGGGTGGAGTACAAAAGGGACCACAGACATATTGTGACCCAGTGCCATAAAGTGGTCTCAGCAAGAGTGCTTAGAGCCTTCCACCTAATCCTTGAAGTATGTCACAACACATCAGTGCCTCCCTAAAAAGATGCTGGGAATCCACGGGCCCCTTTGTCACTGGAAAAGGTTGAGCCAGGTGACTCTAAGGTCTCCCACCCAACTTGCATCCTGATTACAGACTACCCCTGTACCATCGCCTATTCCTTATTTCTAATTGTCTTCCATTTGCCTGGCTGTTATGTATCCAAAGGCTTCAGAAACCTCATGGTTCTGTTTCCAGAAACCAAAGAAAAAACTAGAGAGTTTCTATGGGCATTTGGACATTTTAATTTGTCTTTGGCTGTGGATGCTGGAAAGACAAGGATCCACACAGCACCCACTATGTATGACACTTACACATGAAAAGAATCTTCATTTGAGTACTAGGAGTCCTAGTACTCAAAGCTGTATTAACTAATTTCAAATGGGTGATCTTTGCTTGTTTGTTAGACGTTATACTTCTTGATTTTATCATCTCTGAAGAAAGGAAGTGGTTGGGAATATACCTGCCACACTAGCATCTATTTCAGTTGGAGACCTTTATAAAGGACAAGGTCCCTGGGACTTCAGACACTGACATGGTTCCTATGTTCTCCTTCAAAGGCTGATGCCTTTCTTATGCCTTCTATTTCTACTATTGGATGTCTTATGTATCTCTGAGACAAGGCACCAAGCACTCTATCTGGTTGCTACAGCAACAGTATAATTTATCACACAAAAGCAGGGTTAAATTCATCAGGGGACTGTTGTAGTAAGATTTCTGAGGCCCATTTGGGCCAGAAGTTTGGACCTTGCCCATGGCAGCTTTTTCCCCCCAAAGAAATGAATCAGATGCTTATATTAATTTCTTACTGTTTGGCCTATGTCTCAAGCACATTACTAGCTAGCTCTTTCATCTTAATTCAACCCATTTCTAGTAATCTACCTTCCACGTGGCCCAGCCGGTGGCTCACCTGGATTCCTTACATGGCTCTTCTTCGGGGATCAGATGAAGACTGATTAACTCTGCCCTCCTTCTACCTGTCTCTCCTCTGATCCTCCACCCATTTCTATGGTACTCCGCATAAGCCAAAACAGGCTATAAAACAGACTTTCAAAAAATTAGACCCCAAAAGGTACAAATCAGGAGAGATAGATTAAAGACTTTAAATTATTTTCAGAGATTATTAGGAGACATTGCAAATTTATGATACACTATTGAAATAAAAAATGATGAACTGGATAATTTGTTTAAAACCTTAAATGGTGACAAGGACTTAAATAGTCCAAGAGAATTGTTACCTGAAGCTGAGAGAGAATTGGCTTTGGTAGAAAAGAAATTACAGGATGCACATGTGGATCGTGTGGATCCAGAGCTTAATTGCATCCTAGTTATCTTGCCCTCTAAGCATTCCCCTATGAAAATTTTAATGCAAAGGGAAAATGTTATATTGGAATGGATATTTCTATCACATAAACCAAGTAAAAAGTTAAAGATATATGTAGAAAAGATTTCTGAATTGATGTTTAAAGGGAAATTAAGACTTCATCAATTAACAGGAATGGATCCAGCAGAAGTTGTTGTACCTTTAACTAATAAAGAAATTGACCAGTTATGGGTAGAAAGTGAACCTTAGCAAAGAGCCTGCAGTAATTTTTTGGGCGATATTAACAACAATTACCCTCAAAGCTAAAGAGTTCAATTTTTAAAGAAAACTAATTGGATTCTTCCTCGCTTTGTATGAGATAAACCAATTACTGGAGACACTAAATGCAAATTCATCCATGGATAGCACTGCCCACATGAGTACCTCAGCCAAATGGAGACAGTATCTCCGACAATGATGGGTGGATCAAACCTTTCAATAGAGAGCTGTGACACTTTTGGGTCCCATTACATACAATGCAAATAAATCAGGAAAAGCAGGTTACAAATCAGTAACTATAAGTAAAGTGGTTCAATCCCTTATAATTCTGTTCAAACGTCAGAATTATATGCTATTGTGATGGTATTAATGGATTTTACTGAAGCTCTCAACATAGTCCCTGACTCTCAGTATGTAGAAAGAGTTGTTTTACACATTGAAACTGCTAATTTTATTAATGATGAGTCAGAATTAACTTCATTATTTATTCAGTTACAAGAAATAATCAGGAATAGGGATCATCCATGTAATAGGAATACACACATTCCAGCCCATACAGGTCTACCAGGTCCTTAAGCGCAAGGTAATGATGAAATTGAAATGTAGTATCACAATTGAGACTCAGCCAATTATCCGGGGAAGGCTGAAATATCAGAGAGAGGAAGCACCACAGTCAATTCTTACCCAGCTGTCTTGCAACTTCCTCAGCCTCACTCCTGGTCACTTCTGCCAGTGTCTGTTTCTGCCTGGTTTCTATGAGCCCTTATATACCCTATCCCATCCAGATTAGGATTATAGGTGTGTATCCTTAAACTCACAGAAACAGAAGAAATTCTGTCTCTGGAGTTATGGGATCAAGGATGTTGATCACAACTCCCAGATTTGCCTGTGCTGAGATCAAAGGTATGTGTGATTGACTCAGCTGTTTATCTTTGTATTCAAGGTTTAAGAATTTCTTGAGCTGTCTACCTAGGATTTGACTGGATGCTCTCTCCCCAATATTCAGGTTTTATTAAATATGTAATATATCCATATATCCCCTTTTCTGTCAAAAATAAAAAAGAAAATTATAACTAACATAGGAAAAAACATATACAATAGGTACAATAATTGCATACAATATTATACAAACAATAATTTCATTAGGAATATCCAATTCATTAACAATTGACTGATTTAAAGAAAGTATTTCATTATTTATCCTATTTTGGTGAGTCCAAAAGAATGTACATAATCCACTTTGTATCTAACTTGTATTACTAACTAAAATCTGTATTTTGATGTCTCTTAACCTTACTTTTCTTTTCTAAGACTGTCACTAGATAACTATAACTATTAACTATCTCATCTTCAAATTCCTCAGATACCCAAGACAGAAATCATATTAAGCAAATAGCAACTTCCAAAAATGTAAGAAATGAAACAGCTGACTGCCTGGACAGTCACCCAAAGTTCTTCTGTGTTGTTGAAGCATCCATCTATGGCCTACAGGACTAGCATGTCTGAAAGTCTTCTCTGGGCAGCAGGATATTCCCAAAGTTCTTTCTACCTTGTCTTGCAAAGGTTCAACAATTCTTTTGTGTGTTTCTCCTGTTTGTCCATTTTGAATATCATATTGTCAGCAGTCAAGGCAAGAGTATGTTCATGCCAGTGGCTAACTTTTGTCACAAAGAAGTCAACTCATATGGAGGAGTTTCCTTGCTGTCCATAATCTTCTCTGAAGTGGATTGGTGCTGCCAGGAGCAGATGTCCCATTGTCAAAAAAACAAAAACAAAAACAAAACATATGTTTTTGAGATTTCTTTTTTTTTTAATACATGAAAATAAGTTTTTTATTTCTTTTTTTTATTATAAATAAAGTCACATTTTCTATCCATGTATATCCTTATTCAAGGTCCCTTCCCCCTCCCAACCCTCCAGTCTAATACATTCAAATAAAAGAAATGTCAGGATCGGCCGTCTTAAAAGAGGCAGATAGTGAAGGATTAATATCACTTATCATGACACTTGAAACACTAGACTGAATAGCTAGGTCTTCCTATTCCAAGGGTCATTTACAACTTTCTAGACATCAAAGAGACACAAAGGAGAAGGAAGAGCAATCATAAAGTATTCTTTGGCAAACCATATACAACAATGTATAAAAGATATCATCCACCAGGACCAAGTAGGCTTCATCCCAGAAATGCAGGGCTGGTTTAACATACGAAAAACTGTAAATGTTATCAATCATATAAACAAACTAAAGGAACAAAACCACATGATCATATCCTTAGATGCGGAAAAAGCCTTTGACAAAATCCAACACTCCTTTATGATTAAAGCCCTGGAGAGATCAGGAATACAGGAAGAATACCTAAATATAATAAAGGCGATTTACAAGAAGCCGACAGCAAACATCAAACTTAATGGAGAAAAACTCAAAGCAATCCCACTAAAATCAGGAACTAGACAAGGATGTCCTCTCTCCCCTTATCTATAGTTCTCGAAGTTTTAGCTAAAGCAATAAGGGAACGAAAAGAGATTAAGGGCATACAAATTGGAAAAGAAGTAAAGCTATCTCTATTTGCAGATGATATGATTGTATACATAAGTGACCCACAAAATTCTTCCAAGGAACTGCTACAGCTGATAAACACCTTCAGCAATGTAGCAGGATACAAGATTAACTCAAAGAAATCAGTAGCCCTTCTATACACTAAAGACAGAAGAGCTGAAAAAAATAAGGGGAACATTACCTTCATAATAGCTGCAAATAGCATTAAATACCTTGGAGTAACTATAATCAAAGAAGTAACAGATCTATTTCACAAAAACTTTAAATCACTGAAGAAAGAAATTGAAGAGGCTATCAGAAAATGGAAAGCTTTCCCATGTTCCTGGATTGGTAGGATCAACATAGTAAAAATGGCAATTCTACCAAAGGCAATCTACAGATTCAATGCACTGCCCATCAAAATCCCAACACAATATTTTTTGGACCTTGAAAGAACAATACACAATTTCATTTGGAATAACAGGAAAGTCAGGATTGCCAAAACAATTTTACTCAACAAAAGAGCCTCAGGAGGTATCACCATCCCTGACTTCAAGTTATACTATAGAGCTACAGTAATAAAAACATCATGGTACTGACATAAAAACAGACTTGTGGGCCAATGGAATAGAATTGAGGATCCAGACATTAATCCAAAAACCCATGAACACCTGATCTTTGACAAAGAGGCCCAAAACATTCAATGGAAAAAAGATAGTATATTTAACAAATGGTGTTGGCATAGCTGGATGGAAGTGTGTAGAAAAATGCAAATAGATCCGAGCCTGTCACCCTGCACAAAACTCAAATTCAAGTGGATCAAAGACCTCAACTTAAACCCAACCACTTTGAACTTGATAGAAAAGAAAGTGGGAAATACACTTCTATGAATTGGCACAGGCGACCACTTCCTAAATATAACACCAGTGGCATAGACACTAAGACCAACAATCAGTAAGTGGGATCTCCTGAAGCTAGGAAGCTTCTGCAAAGCCAAGGACACTGTCAATAGGACAAAACGACAGCCTACAGAATGGGAAAAGATTTTCACCAACCCTACAAGTGATAGAGGACTGATCTCTACGATGTATAAAGAGCTCAAGAATCTAGAGCCCAAAACCTTGAGATTTCTTAAATGCCATATTCTATGGATCTCTGAAGTGCTTTAAGAAGACCTGTCCATCTAAAATATATGTGATCTTGAAAACATACCTAATATGACTTTAAGTTTGATTATAATGTCTAACTACTAACTTTCATTTCTTTAAATCCTAATTAGTTAGTTAATAATAACTTTCTTTGACTAGCAATTTGTATTACATTGTACAATACCTTGAACAAATAGGAATATATGTACAGTGATAAAATTAATCTCAACCTTATATCAATATACACAATTTCTATACAATATACAAAAAAAATCAAATCCAATGTAAAATAGTTAAAGCTAGTAATTTCTCTCTTTTCCTAAGTAGATTCAATAATCTACCCTTATATCCTATTATATCTGTATCCATTTTTTCCATGTTTTTAAAACAAGAACCCTAAGTCTAATCTCTCTTGTTGAGCTTTTTTCTAACCATAACCAACAAAATTTTTAACCAATTACCCTAAACAACAATAATCATCCATAGCCCATTAAAAGACCAAAAACTGAACGTCGGCCCGAACGAGGGGACGCAACGGAGGCAGGTTGGAGCCGCTGCCGTCGCCATGACCCGCGGTAACCAGCGAGAGCTTGCCCGCCAGAAGAACATGAAGAAGCAGAGCGACTCGGTTAAGGGAAAGCGCCGCGATGATGGGCTTTCTGCTGCCGCCCGCAAGCAGAGGGACTCGGAGATCATGCAGCAGAAGCAGAAAAAGGCAAACGAGAAGAAGGAGGAACCCAAGTAGCTTTGTGGCTTCGTGTCCAACCCTCTTGCCCT